>SRPU01000277.1:0-24177 GCA_018360185.1 Claviceps lovelessii
AAAAAAAAAAAAAAAAAAAAGGAGTTATCAATGGAATCGTATTGATTGAACGAAAATTTAAAAGGCAGAATACAGGCCACATGCAGCCTGTGATTAAATAAAAAAATGAATTACATGGGCCAAACCGTGGATTGAACACGGGACCTCTTGCAGTTGAGCTGGATGAACCAATCCCAAAGCAAGAATCATACCACTAGACCATTTGGCCGCTGTTGAAAACCTGCTCAATAAGTATATTATATAAGGGATAAAACCAAACTCTTGCTCCCCACACCGTTCCCACTTGTCCCACTTCTCTCGTCTGACATGACAGCTGGGCACGGTAGGTAGTAGCTTATGCGTCAAGTTTTAAATGACCTTTACTCTAACAAGTTTTTAGACTCTATCTTCTATCCAAGATAAGATAATCTCCCTCGCCGTGTCACCTGGTTCCATGTTTCCGGTGTCTGGTCCGGCATCAACCATTTGGACCCTGCGCGTGGCTTCGTCCGCCCAGCTGTCGATATCCGGGTCATCCCACTTGACACGTTCCTTCAGTTCCACCATATCAACGCTTCTCCGCATCAATCCAACAAGTTCTTTAGCTTGGCTACAGAAACTGTGCCCCTCTGTTTTCGTTCTCCTTCTTGTTATTTTTGCGCTTGACTTCCCGCCAGCCTTGTCCACTGCATGAGGTGGTCCTGACTCATACACTATCAAGGTGTCTGGAATCCTCAAGGTGGTATGTCTTGGCGGAAAAACAAGGTGCGACATGCGCGGAGCTTTGACGAGAGTCGACGCCATGTTTTCGTCACTCGTCATATTGTCTTTTAGTGCCGCATCCTCCTCCGTCATGAAGAACGACTCCGGCATGACCAGACCCGGGCAGTGAAAAAACAGGCTTGGACTTGCAAACGGGTCGAACAGGTTGTCGGGTTTGTGGAAGAGAGCAGGCACATTCTCATGTATTTTGTGGAGATGGGAGTCTTTGAAGGGCGTTGACGGAAGCCTTGGCTCCTTTGCTCTCCCCCATGACCAGTTGACGCGGTGGTCGGGGAGGAACATGGTCCAGTTGTAGATTCCATTGTATGCTATCAATCCACGCACGCCAAATCTGGCGTGGGCGTATGACTCTGTGAGTGCCAAGGAAGTGGCCAAGCTGGCTCCGAGGTACGACCCGTAGACGTAAATATCGCGGCGACTGGTTCCCGGAGGGGATAGGTTCTTGAGCAACCACGCCATGGCGAATGAAGCATCGTGAACCGGGGTCGGCCAGTGCAGCGGAGTTGAGGCGTTGACGTTCGACGACGAGGGGTCTGAGTACGGACTCCAGCGGTATTTGATGCTCGCAACAGGTAGGTCGTGGAGAAAGGATGGTAGCTGAGGGACGATGTCTTGACCGGGAAAAGGAGGCAGATGAACCAGCAGAGGATCTGTCAGAGACGACGGATCATGCATATTGAATAAGCTGAGGAACCCTGAGTCTCAGCAGGAAGATTTCTGAAATAATTTGATGGACCGCGGCTTTCCTTACTCAATGGCCACATGGCCGGCGGAACCGCATCGCACCTCAACCCTCTCCGGTACGGCAGTGCTAAATGGCCTGTTGCGTGTTGCTTTTAGCAGAAGGCGACGGCTCAGTCGACAGGTAGGATGCCAGGAAGTCATGGCAGAGCAATGCCGCTACAGCGCATCGTTGCGTGCGTCTGCAGAGAGGACGTGAATACAGAGGGCACGGAACGGCTGATCAAAGTTGCAGTACGTTGCATTTGAGCTGCGAGTACGAGGCGATCGCGACAGTCGAAAATCGCTGCGTCGGGGGGGTGGATTCAATGGTCGCGGGTGATTCGACTCGTCGCACCCACGTCTGATCCTTATCCAATCGCGAGGAAGTGGCAGACAGCAAAAGCGGGGCGGTGCAAGCGTGGCCAAGATCCGAGACACCGGCGCCAGAGTCGCCAGGTGCCGTCCAGTGACCAGTCACACTGCCTGCCAGGGCAACCAGGACTTGCCTGAAAAACCAACGCCAATGGCGCCTTCCCTGGCCGCGGGACCATGAGCCATGTCAGGCGTCGAGAGTCGAGACTGCGAGCATCGAGGCGAGGCTGGAGTGTTCAATTGATGTTATCATTCAATGTTGTCTGCTGATGGGCACATGCAGCCTCCGCAGGCGACACTAACGAGACTAATGAGAGCCCCTGAAGCTGCTCACTCGGGCCATTTCCACCAGTGAGACCGCAGGAAGCCTCCCTCAGCTCAGGTCAGCTCAGCTCAGACCAGACCAGACCAGACGGCTGCTAACTGCTGAAATGTCTCTCGCGACCTCGATTCTGCCACCAACGTCCTTGATTCTTCTATCCGCACCACTCCTTAGTATCGCCATCCACTGGGCTTGTTCGTTCTATCATCCTGCCAACTGTCCACCATCCTACGTCCTTTTCACATGCCTATCTCCTACATCAAGTACCTACCCACGTTGTGGTACCTGGCATCCAGAGCTACCTACACGCGAGTTGAAAGTTTCCAACCGCTTCCTTAAAGCCTACCTTTACAACCTTATTCTTTTAAATTTACCTTCATCAAGAATAAAAAAAAACAAAAAAAACACCAATCCTGGTCATTCAGAAAAATTCTTGACCATCTCGACACATCGCAAAAACTCACAACTGGATCCAAGATCGATCTCCTTGAGCCCGAGTGGTTCCCCCGAGTTCCAGACATCATGGACGACGGCCAACATAAAGAGACCATTGAAAAGAATGCCAATACGGCGGAGAACCACATCGAGAATGGCACCTCCCGACAGGCCGACAAACAGCGCCCACGAGAAATGCGATTCCAGAATGATACGGCGCATTTGGTTCCGAGGTAGAAACCCCGTTTCAGCTCAAGCCATTGTCCTTGTCTACTCGACGCAAACCGCGTGGTGGCTGACATGATGCGTAATAGCCGATGGTGGTTTGCCTCGTCTGCTTTTCCCATGATCGCTGCGACTCTTGGCCCTGTGGCCTCGGCGTTCAGTATCTGCGCCTTGGGATCGCAATGGAGACAACATGTCATGCCTGGAAAGAGTATCGATCAGGCTACATTCATACAGGACCCTGCTTGGTGCGTTGATCTCATCACAGAATCCTCCGCTTGTCGAGTCCAACACGCTCACTCAGCTAACACTTTGTTGTACGCTCGCAGGCTTACAATTGTCAACGCCATCCAGCTGGCGGTCGCTCTCGTTTCAAACGCTTTTCTTTTGTTGAATATGACTAAGAGGATTCGCTTTAGTATTGCTCAGCCCATCACTATCATTGGCTGGTAAGAATCAGACATCCTGGACCTCTTGTAAAGAGAAACGGAGAAGCAAAAAAAAAAAAAAAAAAAAAAAAGAAACTAACTTGGCTTAGGTACATCTCCGCCATATGTTTACTGTCACTCACTGCGACCGCGGCTGGGCCTTTGCGAGACGGTCTTGATCCACCGCAAGACTATATCTGGTCGCAAGCATTCTACTATGGCATCTGGGCTGCCATTCTCTACTTTGTTGACGCCTCATTGATGGTTGTTACTTTTTGGGGGGCTTCCTCGGGTCATTACGCCAAAGACTTCAATCTCACCCCAAGCCAGCGCACACTTATGCTCCAGACCATACTGTTTCTGTCATATCTCCTTCTAGGAGCCCTCGTATTCTCACATATCCAGGACTGGTACTACTTGGACGCTGTGTACTGGGCCAACGTGACCTTGTTCACCGTTGGCTTTGGTGATTTTTCACCCACCACAAACCTTTCCAAAGCTTTGTTAATCCCCTATGCTCTCATCGGCGTCATCAGCCTTGGTCTCGTTATTAGCTCAATTCGAAGCATGATTCTGGAGAGAGGGCGACGTCGACTGGATGCACGCATGGAAGAAAAGAATCGTCGACGAATCATTCGTACCATGGCCAAGACTGGGCATGACGAGATTTTGAGTCCCATATATCGTAGCGTCGGTTCCAGTGGAGGTTCTCAAACCTCAGATTCCAGCTTGCCGCAAAATGAGTTCGATCGCCGCCGAACAGAATTCCTGTTGATGCGAAAAATTCAACAGCAGGCCGCTATACGTCGAAAATGGTTGGCCATGATTATCTCTGGCAGTGTCTGGATCCTACTATGGCTCGTCGGCGCTGTTATTTTTATGCGTTGCGAGAAGCCTTATCAGCAATGGACCTATTTCGACTCGTTTTATTTCTGTTTTGTGTCCTTGACCACAGTCGGGTACGGTGATTATACACCTCAGTCAAACGGCGGAAAGGCCTTCTTCGTCTTTTGGTCACTCTTGGCCTTGCCCACAATGACTGTTCTTATTTCCAATGCTGGTGACACTGTGGTCAAGTTTTTTCGCGATGCAACCATTCGCGTCGGAAACATCACAATTTTACCTGGCGAGGAGGGTTTCACTGGAAATGTCAAATATGTTGCCAACCGTTTGTCTTTTGGAAGAATCTTCCGCCATGCAACCAACGCCATTCGCGAGCGCGAATTGCAGAAGAAGCAGATGAATCGGACAGCGAGTATTGCAGGCTTCAAACTCGGAGATGTTGATGATACGACGAAGCAGAAGAACCATTCCCGCGAAAGCTCTGGCTCAGCCCCTCACGCACACAAAGACGAAGGTATCGATCGCCAAGGCAAGCACAAGTTTTGCGAACCTGCTGCAATTCCTGTGGGCAGGCCGTCCATGTCACAAGTTCGCGACCACCTTGACGATCTTCCTACTGGCACAGACTTACATATACTGCTTTCGAAAGAGATCCAGCTTGTAAGCCAGCATCTTAGAGAGCCTGAGCCTCGGCGGTATACTTTTGAAGAGTGGGCATGGTATCTCGGTCTCATAGGCGAGGACGAGCGAGACCCCAGGAGACACAAAAAAGCAGTCCCTAAGGAGAAGCACGAACGGCGAAAACAAATTTGGAACCATGACGGAAGGAAAGACAGAGATGCCGAGAGTCAGTTTGCACATGCTACGGAAGTGGACCTCAATAATGCTCCTCCCGCTGCTGTTGAGGCCGCTGCCGAGCTCGGCATGATCAAGAGTGACCGGATGAAATGGTCTTGGGTCGGCATAAGAAGCCCACTCATGGGCGGACAGGAAGAAAGTGAATGGATCTTGGACAAACTAATGGAAAGACTGCAGGAGTCATTATGGGAAACGAAAATTGACGAAGATGGAGATGTGTAATGGATGTGATGAGACACGACGAGATACGACATGGCATGCCGACTATTTTGCGGTCGAAGATTGGCGTTGCGAGTTTGGAAAATTACGCAATGACGGAAAGTAAATACCCCGGACTGCTTTCTTTTCTTCTTGTTCTCTTCTTTCTTTTGGATTTTTTTTTCTTCAATTTCCTTCTTTTCTTTCTGTCATCTGTATTCGAAGCATATCTTTCTTGCTGGATAGCATTTTTTTTTTCTTTCCCAGTTTTTTTTCGGTCTCTTCTCTGGGACCTCTCGTTGTCACGTTTTTCGACCAAAAATAGTGGAATTTTGTATAGCTTATTCGGATACGGCATGAAAAGCAGCCATGCATCTAGTTTTTATCAAGAAAGTCAAGCAAGCATGTATTATAGTTTATAGTTGGCTTCACTGCCATGTCTGCAAGGACCCGAAGGAGAGAAAGGACCATGGATGATGGTACGATTAATGGATATGAATATCACCAAGAATGCCGCCTGATGCCCCTGCCCCAATTGTACATGGTATTTTTGCAATGGGTTTCTAACACGGTACTTGTACAAGATGCTCATACATGAATTGGTAGTTGTACATGGTGGACACCGATCCCGTCGTGTCGCCACCCGCTCTAGCTAATCAACCCTCCCCTAAACAAAAAAAAAAAAAAAAAACAGTCTCCTTCTTTCTTGTGCATGCAACCGAAGTGATAATCATCGCTGTGTCGCCTACCAGGATGTTCTGGCACTGTAAAAAAGTTGAACAATACAGGCGTCTAGTCCGGAAAAGACAGATGGCCCCGAGCCTAATTCTAATGAAGACGCTATTGCCGCTCCAGAGCGTTGTTAAGATAGAAAGGAAGAAAAACAAAAAAAAAAGAAAGAAAGAAAGAAAGAAAAATTCGCTGGGTTTGTGGTGCTCCCGTCTAATTGCCACTTCCCAACAGTAATCTTCTGTTCCGCTTAATGACAGCGTTCAGACCCTTCTCTAGCTTTTCCGTCTCCCGACGCGCGGCGGCGAGGCGGGCTTCGGCATCCTCCACACTCATTAGAGAGATGCCGCCGAGTCCATTCGCGGGACCAATCTTGCTGACGTCGGCTGCGGGAGCGCCGCCGCTTGACGAGAAATCTTGCATGGCACGGGCTCCGTCGGGTGCGCTGTATATGCCCACTCCGGCGGCTGCATCTGGGCCGTAGAAATAGGGGGCCAGGGCGTTGAGGCTCGCCGCGGCGGCGTCGCGGAGTGGTGATGCGCCCTTGGGGAAGCCCATGTTGGCGGCGTCCAGGTTGAGGCGTGGCAGGACATACTGATTGATGTAGCTCAGGGCATCTTCGCGCTGGAGCTTCCCGATGGGATCCTGGGAGTTGGGCTGCGCCGTCGCAGGGAAGATATTCGGGCGGCCATTGGGAACAGCACGTCCCTTGATGAGGGAGAAGGCTCCGGTCCCTGGCTGATGTCGAGGAGCCATGAACGCACCCGGGTTATCGGCAGTCGCAGCAATGGCTGATTGTAGGTCCAAGAAGGCGTCTTCCTCCTCCGGTGTCAGACCACGGATACAATCCCCATTAGGCGTAATGAGCATTCTACTGCCATCGACATGAAACTGTTTGCGAACAGGCTTGCCAGCTCTGAGGGCGACCAAGTCCGCTTCCTGTATCTCTCCACACTTGCAAGCGCACTCTTTACAATATCCAGACTGCGCTGCAGCATTGGTACCATGTGCTTGGTCGGGTCGAGACGACGTGCTGCTGACTGGCTTCAGCATTTGGAGCTTGTCCAAGTCCGTTGTCCAAAGAGAACCTCTGATCTCTGCGAACACAGAGGCAGGCCCGAATTGCTGTCTTTCGGCGGGATCTGCTGACTCGATCGGTTCAGTAGAAACGGTATTGGGACCCTCTGCAGGCTGCGATGATGATGTTGGTCCAGGACTTGGAGGTGTTTTGTCTTTGGCCTTGTCCCGAGACTTCTCCCTCTCCTTTTCCCTTCCCTTTCCCTTTCCCTTGCCCCTTTCCTTCTCTGCCTCCTTTTCTCTTTCACTGTCATTCTCCCTGTCTTTGCCCTTTGCCCCCGTGGCTTTCTGTTCTCTGGCAGCTTTGCTCTTTGTTTCAACTTCGTCAGGCTCGGCTGACGGGCTGGCAATTTCGGAAGTTGCCGGGCTCGTATCCAGCGCCGCAGAGTCGGACAGCTTGGATTGGATTGCTGTGAACTTTGTTGGCTTGTCCTTCTTCTGTTTCTTTTTTCGGCCAATGACTGGAGCATGCTCCTCAACGTCGGCTTTGAGCGTCTCTGCTATGATTTTCGTTTCTTGCTTCAGAACCTCCTTGCGCTGCTTGCGCTGCTGGCTCTTGGTCGTACTGCGAATGGCAGCAGACCCGATCTTGCTTGGTGGTGGCGAGCCCGCACGAGACGCAGATACAGACGCTGATAGCATTGAAGCGGTATCACTAGCCATTTCACTCAGAGGGGTGTCTGCCCCATGAGAGGCAAAGATGGCTTTGCTGGTCGCGGTCTGCATGGGAGACGGTAGTGCAGGTGCCTCGATACTCTTTGGCGTGGACATGACACGAAGTGTTCGTGGGCCAGGACGTGGAGATGGCGACGGGGAATTGGTGGTAAGACGAGGTAGAGCAGTAAGCCGGGATGAAATCTCGGAAGCTTGGCCATTTCCCTTCTTGCTTGGCGTGTCCTTTGGCGCAACTGCCTTCCGAGATGCCGGGACGTTGAGTTGTGTTGTCAAGTTCGCGACGGGACTAGAAGTTATGTGATCAGCGTCTCGACTCCTTTTGTCAGCAGCCGCGTCCCCTCCCTTCTTCGGTGCTGGAGTAGACTTAGGTGTCGGGACCATCGGCGTGGCCGAGGCAGCAGGCCGAGTCTTGCCAGGTTGATGAGAGCCGAGTGCTGGGAAATCCTCGTCCTGAAGGTTAGAAAAGCTCGGTTTCTGAGCCACAACAGGTCGTTGAGATGAAATATGCGTCGAGCCTGTAGTTTCTACTGCAACAGTCTTATTTGTTTTCCCAATATCTGCACCCACAGTGGTTCTCTTCCGCGGAGTCTGCTCTGGGGTCACAGTGCCTCGTTCAAGACCAGGTGGAGGTTGCACTTTGGGCAAAGCCGGTACCATAGAAGGTTGGCGATGCTGGCCAAGACTAGGAGACGGCATAGACGAACGCGGTGAGTTGGCGAGCGAGGTAGCAATGCTCTGAGGCATTGCGAATCCCGGAGGAATAGATTGCCCGACAGTCGGTTCGAAACCGAGGCCTGGTGCTGACGAGACCTCTTGAGGTTCGTCTGAAACCAGAGCATCGACCGAAAGAGTTGCCTCGTCCAAGGAAGGAAGTTCGTCATCTAGGAGAGAAAAAAAAAATTCTGTTAGCCAGATGTTTCAGTGTATGGGAGTTCGATGAACAGCATGAAAAACAAATCCAACCACAATGTCAACACTGGCAACGTCTACGGCATACAAGATATGGCTTTAAATACATGATACAATGAGACATTGGGTAATCATCTTACGGCTTCCATCATCGTCTTCCACAGGGGGACAATGAAGGGAGCGGCAAAGTTGGAGAGAATAGACAATGTTGCTATATTCTGACCAAAGATGCTACCCTCTCCCGAGGCGTGCATCCGTTCGCGAGTAGTTAAAATACATGTAGACGGGGAAGCGTAATAAGTGTTCTGTGGAAGACGATGATGCTTGCCTGACGTGACCATCCCAAGTTATCCCAGCTGTGCCGGCGACTACATCCAGCCCAAAGAAAAGTCAAACATAAGATAAAAAGAGATCGAAACGAGAAAGCCGAGGTCGCGATGCTGTGGACTCTTTAACGAGCACAATAACCTAAAAAGGAGCAGACGCTTCGTTGCAAGACTTGCCGCTCACCCTGTCTACAGGGAGCTCATGGGCCTCGCGAAATGCCTGCTTAAATCATAAAAGAAAATGAAAGATAATGCATCTCGATGCCTCTTGAGGGCGATGCAGCCCCCCCTTTTTTTGTCGCATATTGCCGATGAAAAACGCCAAAACCAAGGTAGGGATTACATTTATAGCGGAAGCAAGCGCAATGCTTGATCAAAACAATGGATGGGATAAGAAGGAATTAAAGCAATAGAAATATAAGACATATCCCTGTTCTTGATTCTTTCATTTCAAGAAACGGAACTACCACCGTCCGTAGCCAGTGTTGTACATCATGTTAGGGTTGTACCCACCTTGACTCTGACCACCACCGAACAGTCCTTGTCCAGTCACACCTGCATTGCCTTGGGACTGGTGCTGCATTCTTGCTTGCAAGATGCTCGGGTCCGCAAGATCTACTAAGCCACTCCCTCCGGATGAGGAAGTGTTAGCATGTCTGTGCTTTTTGCCCTTCCTCTTCTGCTTCGAACCGAAGTCTGGGAATGCTCCAGAGGGGTTGCCGTAGAGCGATGCCAGGAGGCCAGAAGCAGGAGCTGGGGTGGAGGTAGAGGAGGGTGGATACTGATTAGAAAAAGAAGAAATCATGTACTCACGCTTTCCCATGTCAGGAGGCTGGGTGCTGCTCCCTCGATTGCGGCCAATTAAAGTCTGAAGAAGATCGGTGGATGAGTCCTTGAGGGCTCCGCCAAAACCTGAGCCCGCACCAAAACCCTGGCCAAACATGCTGGGCGGTGTGCCGGTGGACTTCAGACCAGGAGGCGGCCCAGGCATCGACGTTCCATAGAATTGGTTGCCAGTTTGAGACTGAAAAGCGCTGGGCATCATGGATGACTGCTGAGCCATGATTCTCGGATTGGCGGCCAATTTTATATTGCTGGTAGCATTGTTGGTCTCATTGGCGAAGCTGAATCGAGATGACTGACGGTTATGGCCAGGGCTCTGGAACACATTCTGTGCAGAAATACCGGGAGGCATCTGATCGCTGAAACCAGATTGAGTTCGAAGAGCGGCAAGTTGCTGGGGTGTCATGGATCGACCAAGTCCTGCAGGGGCTTGCGGAAATCCTGATCCAACACTTCCTGATCCATAAAGCGCGTCCATAGACCCACGCTGAATAGGTGGCTGCGTCCCTGGTTGACGCTGGTCAAACCCATGCCCGTCGGCTGCAACTTCTCTGTCTTCCGGCTCACCTCCGAGGGCGAGGCTACCGCCAGTTTCCGGCTCACCATCAGAAGTGGGGACTCTCGTCACGGCATGATCTTCCTGATCAAGACGAGATTCCTCATCTTCACGCATGGCTCGTCTTTTTTCCCCGCCGTGAGGATCGAACATTGGTCGGTTAGCATTATAATCATAATCTTTGGCGGCATTGAAGACTGGTAGCTTGAACGCATCCAAAGCCTTCAACATGCTAAGAATATCGCTATCTCGATCCTTTTTTCGTCGAGCCTCGGCCTGCGTGGATTCGGATGCCGCAGTTGCTGTAGACTGCTGATGCTGCCTCCCTTTGCTCCCTGCGGTTGAAGCTGAGATAGAGGCCTCAGCGTCCTCCGCAACCTCTTGGGCGGCCTCGTTTCTTGCTGGTTGTGACATAGAAATGGCAGGGCTGGATGCCGCCCCACTAGTGGCGTAACTGCCCCTGCGACTTCTTTGAGGGTTCCGCGCCCAGTTCGCTGATGATGGCAGCGCTGACGAGTCCACGCCGTTGTCGGACCCTTCTTTGCTCGCGGTTCGTGCCATCGGTTGAGCAGCGACAGCAACTGATGGAGGAGGAGGAGTCGGTTGAGGGCCTTGCTGTCTAGAAACGGTGCGAGACGAGCTTGCTCCACCGCCTGGTAAAGGTCTTTGCGTGTGAATGCTGTTCATGGAAGACAAATCCTGCCGAGTGTAGCTGTCCTCTTCATCGCCTTGCTCATGAAGGAACATACAACCAGGGTTGCTACATTTTTCATTCTTGAGCCAGGCAGAGCAGTATTTGGTCGTCCCATGCTGAGCTTTC
Organism: Claviceps lovelessii; assembly: GCA_018360185.1. Classification (NCBI taxonomy): domain Eukaryota; kingdom Fungi; phylum Ascomycota; class Sordariomycetes; order Hypocreales; family Clavicipitaceae; genus Claviceps; species Claviceps lovelessii. Next base: position 11,102 of record SRPU01000277.1, read on the forward strand.
AAAATTCTGTCACCATTTTGGGAACCATGTACAGCTTGGATGCATTTCGTTGCCTCTTCTGGCTTTTCAAATGTCACGTAGATGCCCAGAGAATGATGCTGTCCATCCGGGCTTTTGCGGTTGCTGATAGAGATCTTCTGTATTGTTCCGTACTGGCCAAAGAATTCCGGTTTTCTCAGGGTCTTCAGCAACTCGTCTTCTCGTACAGTTGGTGCCAGTCCAGTGATGTAGACCAGATTTTTCTGCACCACTCGCACGCCAACGAGGTTCTTTCGATTCTCCTTTTCGGTTTCGCGTTTCTGTACTTCTTTATGCCGTTGCTCTTGCGCTCGTTTCTTCTGGTTCTTTTGGATATTGGCTCGAAACTCAGCAACCCTACAAGTGGTTTATTAGCATCCTGATTCATTACCATTTTACTCAAAACAGACAAAGCGATGAGATTATGCATGCGTAACATAAGCTCCAGGCGCTCAGCAACAGGACTCACTCTTCTTGCGTCACAACCTTCCACTCTATCGTCTTTTCGTCGTAGGGTCGTCTGCATGCCGGGCAAAGGCCGTTCATATTGTTCTTGATGTTATTGAAGCAGAACTGACAGACCTGTGGTTTCCAAATGTTGAGTAAAAAGTAGGCCTTAAAGTGATGAGGATCGAGACGAGTGGAGAACAAACCTGATATCCGCACGGACACGGTCGAAAGTTACGATCTGAAAGATCAAATTCCTCGATGCAAAGAGGGCTGTTGTGGTAGAAAGTCTTAGCTCATGCAGTCCAAGGTGTTCCTAGGCATGCAGGATCGGTCGACAGATGGCATTGAATCAAGGTGCGATGCCAGCACAAATACAGAAGAAGGGGGGGAGGGGCGGGTTGGGTATCAGCATTTACCAAACATCTTCCTCTTCTTCTATGAAGGAATCTTGTGGCGCCATGATGTCAGGAATTATGAAAAATACGATGCCAAAGGGAGGTTTGAGGACGGGAAAATGCGGAGGCGTAGACGGGGGCAATTAGTCGTGAGCAGAGGGGGAGAGACAGATAGATGGATGGTTGTCGACGGGTGAAGCTTTGGACAGAATGTACGCCGCACGACACCAAGAAAGCTCTGGTAACAGAGTTCACTTTGCCCTCCATCGTTGCCATTAGCGCGGATCCTGCATCTCACGTGATACAGCCTCCTTTGCGCTTGACGACGTCTTGTCCTGGTCAACGGGGGGACGGGGGTGGGGGGTAAGAGCTCGGCAAATTATCGGCCGGGACTTTGACCTTAGCAATCCATCCCCCCACAAGACCGTCAACCACTCAGACGTATCATTGGAAGCTGGCTACGACTCCATCACCAGTTACCTCGAAAGGTCGATCCTGGACTTTCGCTTCGTCAATCGACTCCAACAAGCGCAACAAATACGGCCATGGCATCCAAACTGCCTCGGAATCGAGCCCTGGCTTCGGTGCTGCGGCCTCACGCTGCCGTCAATGGGCAAGCGGTCCGCGCTTTTTCTGTGTCGGCCGCTCAGCTCGTCAATATGCCCAAGGAAGCCGAGAACATGCGATTGGCACCCCGAGACCACATTGGAACTCTAAAGGCCCCTCTTGTCAACCCGGCCGACAAGTATCAAAGCAAGGCGGACAACATGCACAAATACGGAGCTTGGCTGATGGGCTGCTTGCCAAAGTACATCCAGCAGTTTTCCGTCTGGAAGGACGAGCTCACCATCTATATTCCACCCTCAGGAGTCATACCCGTCTTTACTTTCCTCAAGTGTATGTAGCCGACTGGCTCCCAACTTACACACTCTCACGGCTTCCAGAATAGAGATTGACCTTTCTGTGTGGCGAGTTTTGCATTTTCCAATTCCATTGAAAACGAACAAAAAAATTAAAATAACGTAACCTTCGTCACTGACCAAGAATATCTATTCTTTCTTTCTTTATTCATCATTTTTTTCTTTTCTCAGACAACACGGGGGCCGAATTCACCCAAGTGAGCACCATCACAGCATGCGATTTCCCGACCCGCGAAAAGCGCTTCGAAATCGTCTACAATCTCCTCTCCGTCAGACACAACTCCCGCATCCGTGTCAAGACCTATGCCGATGAAGCATCCCCCGTTCCCAGCGTCACCCCCCTCTACGACGGAGCCAACTGGTACGAACGCGAAGTATACGATCTCTTTGGTGTTTTCTTCACCGGTCATCCCGATCTGCGACGTATCATGACCGACTATGGCTTTGAAGGCCACCCTCTGCGCAAGGATTTTCCCTTGACAGGATATACCGAGGTCCGTTACGATGAGGAGAAGAAGCGCATTGTCACGGAGCCGCTCGAGCTCACACAGGCTTTCCGCAATTTCGAGGGCGGTTCGAGTGCTTGGGAGATGGTTGGGCCTGGCGAGGACCGTAGACCGGATACCTTTAAGCTTCCTACGCCCAAGCCAGAGGGAAAAAAGGAGGAGTCTAAAAAATAGATCTAATGGACCTCCATTTGTAGAGCTAATGGGAAGTCTAGAAACAAGGACTTTGTACTGTACATGAATTTCCCTTTGTCAGGAACCTAAGAGCTTGCAATCTGCCGTAGAGCAGAGCATCGCAGCCAGTCGTCTTGTCTTATGTAACCTGGTCACACGCGTCCCGTTTACCGCATGCATGCATGTATGTCATCTTTGGGGCTTGTCAAGCTTCCTACAACCTGTCTGTCACTCTCATCTTCTCGTGTCCCAGCTACCCCTAACTTCACGGAGAGCAAGTCTTTAGTCATCCTGCTCAGTCGTCACGGAAAGACGACGGAAAAGGTTGCTTGATGATATCGACTGAGAAGTCTTGTCTTCACTGTGTATATTTTGATTTGCATGTGCTGCATCAATCTATACTATTCGCTAGCTAAGACCACCAATCGCAAGATAAAAAAGGGACGGCTAAGAGAGGAAAAAAACAAAATGATAGGCGGCCGTAGCCTCGTCTCGTGCTCTCACGTTGGTCAACAATTACAGGAGAAGAGGTTAATAAACAAGGCGGTCCATGATAGAAATGATGACGAGATGTGTACAGTTGCACCACAATGGTGATATGGCCAGGGATATGTGCGTGCATTGGATCAAAAGAAAGAAAGCAGAGACGAAGGGGCAAAAACAATGTTAAGACGAAGATATGTGGTCCTCGCCAACACGGCGCGTGCGGAATGCAGAAAACCCAGAGTATTATCCAGAGAATCACGCCCTCCGCCTTTGAGACGATAACGAAGATGACGAACATTGCTCCTTTTCTGCTGATTCAGCCAACCGCCCCGAAACAATCAACTCCGCCCGAATGCTTAAAGGTCCTGCTCTTATAGACAGCTGTGCGTTTTGGCGCAATCTCATGCTATTAATGGTTATTTTCGATTCACACCACATGATAACTTGAAAAACTTTTTTTCTCCTCTCCCGTTTCTTTCTTTTTCTTTTTTTAGACTTCAAATGACGCGTGCGGCGTGTTTGTATGATGGCTGCTGAAGAGCTTTTTTTTATCCCCAAAAAAAAAAGAGTGATGTAAACGCAGGTCACCACATGTCATCACCACCATGTCGACGATGATTTGGGTCGCTGTTCTGATATTGGTAATAATCCTTCACGCTGTGGCTATAACCATCTTGATCGTCGTAGTAGCCTTCCTGATGATTGTCAGTCCCGTGGTCATCCTCATAGATCTGAGCTTCGTCAACATAGTCGACCTGATTATCGGGGCCTGATTCGGCGTATTGGACAGCAGCCTATAGCGAATCATGTAAGTTCATCAAGAATTAATTACATTGATGGTCATGGCGCAGATATATGCGTCAGCAAGACTCACCCGATGATAGTCAAAATTATACTGTTCTAAACTGTTGTCAGCATCGTCGTTGTCCGTTTGTTGCTGAGACGCATATTCTTGCTCCTGCCGTTTTCGTCGAGCCTCTTCTTCTAATCGCTTCTGTTGGGGCGACGTTGGCACATTCATTTGAGGATGCATGGCCTGAACAATTGCCAAATAGCTGTACATGAAATTACTGAGAAGAACTTGGCTGAGAAGGGGTCGGCGAGAATTGGCCAGTTTGATGTGAGCCATCCGATAGATGGCCCTCTCTTCCAAGAGGGGAAATCGTGTCCAATTGTAATCCACATCCGGTTGCAACGGTTTATACACCGGCTGCTCTGGAACCTGGAGATATTGAGTCTTTTTGGTCGCCTTTTCCCTCTCCTCCTTTCGCTTGCTGCCTCCGAATATAGACGAGAAAATGCTGCCATCCCTGTCTTTCTTGGAATCACCTTTGCGGTGACTCTCTTTTTTCCGCTCTTCCAGTAACTTGTTGTCGATGCTGTCTCTGTCTAGAACAAAACTTTCGCGTCCTTTGACTGCCGTCTTGTCAATAGAGCTTTGAATGACGTCCAGCCGAGCGTTGTCAGAGTTTTTCTCGGCCGAAGCCTTGGCTTTGGCTCGTTTGCTTTCTTCCTTCTTCTTGTCTTTGTCATCAGTCACTCCCTTGAGCCACTTCCATGCTCCTCCCGACTTGCTAGATGTACTTGCAGAGTCATCATCCTTGTCCTTTTTAGACTTCTTTTCAGATTTCTTATCGACATGGCCGAAAGTGGGAATAAGAGTCAAATTGTCCGTTCGAGATGCGTCTCCACTCAGTAGAGATGACGATGATGATCCATGATGATCACTGTAAGACGCTTGTTGAGAGGACGCTGTCTTATGCAAGTATTGTGGTTGCGGGATCGATTGTTGGTTGGAGTGATTGTTCGAGGAAGTGGCCGAATTCCTGGGGGTTTGAGGAGCGGATGGATCTTCCACCAAAACGTCGGGGGTCTGAGATGAGGGATCGTGGTAAGCCGATCCAAGATTCTGTAACGACGACTTTTGATGATAGTTTCTAGGCAACTGATTATCTTCACGATCATGTCTGTCATCTTGCGAAGTCGAATCCGAACGTGGCGAGGCTGGAGATTGTGGCCTCGTTCGGACGCTGATTTGTTCCTGCACAAGGGTTGGCGACGAAGCAACCGTCTCGTCACGAGGACAACTTTCCACGTCAGCGGATGATGATGATGGGGAATCCTGGCCAAAATTATGCTGCCTCTTGGCGGACCGTTTTGGCCGCGAATAATTCTCCGTGATAGGTTCTGATTGAACCCTATGGAGTGTGTGTCCTTGGGGCGATTCTGCATTTAAAAGATCATGGGTAATCTGTCCGTCCACTTCTTGTTGACGCTGTGCCATGCGCTTTGAGAATGGAACTCTGTCACCGGAACGTAGGCTGCCCCCCTTGCGATACGTCGTTCTTGTGGATCTCCTCAAACCCATACCAGGTGCCATTGGGAGAATGGGCATATCATCAGTGCTACCCTCTTCTCCGAGCAGACCACCCTGAGACTCTTGAGCGAACCTTTGGACGGCTCGAGCGGGATCTTTGACCAGATCGTCAAGGCTCAATTCAGGACTTTGACTCCCATCAATTGACCGCTTCCGCCCCAATCGTTCAGCACCATCAACGTAGCCGACAGCGCCCTGTCCGCCCGAGTTGTCTATCTGCCGGCTGAGCATAGATCTTCTCCGGCGCAGTGAATCGGAATCGCTCCGCTTTGGGTCGCCGTCCGTCGAGAGTGATGATTCTCCCGACCTCCGTCTGATTGATTGTACACGGCTTTCCAAAAATGACTTGAACTCACTCGGAGCAAGCTCAGGATGAACCCCCGCGGGAACCCAGAAAAGTCGCGAAGGATCATTTTCGTCGTCATTCCCCGTGGGTGCTATGACTGGCATCGCACAGAAGCCCATCGGTGGCATATCTGGGTCATTGCTGTTACCTACGTCCATAGACATACGCCGCAAAGCCTGAAGATTACTTAGTTCTTGAGCGATATCTTTTGGGTTATCGATGTTGGTGAGAGGGAATTGAGTGCCAGATTCATCTTCTCGAACATCGCGCAGAGACAATGCCGGCGAACCTGACGAATTAGAGGCATCATACAGTCTACTGCCTCGACGGTTCGGCGACGGTATGTGTAGAGTGTGCGACTTTTTGAGAGAAGCCGCGTGGTCTTCATAGGATTGATGTGAGCTAGAAGGCTCATCTGAAAGTGAGCGGACTAGGGGTCTGCGAGAATCGCAATCGGATACTTGAGGCAGGTGGTGTATGTGCTCATGATATGACGAGCCATCGACGAAACTTAAGGGGCGGCCCCCACTCTCGGATCCCGAGTCGTATTCGTCACCATACAAAGTTCCTATAGCTTCCGTGACATGATGGCTTGGATCTGAAATAGACAGTTGACTCGCATGGCCGCGTTTGCCGGTATAAGGTTCCGCGGCTTCGTCGCGGGTGCGAGAAGAGGTCTGTGAATCAATGACGATGTTAGCGTTTGGAACGTGCATGTGAACAGCCAGGAACCAAGAGTTGAGGCGTCTCTGACTCTTGGAGACCATGATGCTGCTGGACAAGTGTTTCTGACGCCACATCATGCACTCACCATCATCAAGGACAGATGGAAGAATTGACAGGAAGCCTCTCCAATGCCTTTGGACCGGCCTCACTTGCAGCCGCCAACCCTACAACCAGAGCCTTTTTGCAAGAAAATCCAGTCGTATCATGAACCGAACGGGGCACTGTGCGATGCTAAACTGGGCACGGTGCCAAGTCTACTTGTCGACAACAGGACGGCGAAGGAGAACGCCTCCTGAGTCCAAGCCTAGGGATCGATCAGGTCTGCCGTCGCATGAGGGTGCAAGTCTTGGGGCGAGATTCGCCGTTGCTCGATTCGCGGACAGGAAAGAAGTGTTGCCAGTGGTCGGAGGGGAAGGCTAGCGATCACCGGTCGGCGGACGCAACTCGGAGGGTGTCGCTTGAACGAGGTGAAGTGCACCAAAGCGATGGTCACCTAGCAGAAGCCTCCAATGTCAGAAGTGTGTTTATGTTGTGTTGAATGTTGACCATGAAATGATGTGGGGGTCTGTCACAATGCAGATGTGGTAAGCCCATGCATGCGTGGAGGCTGCGGCCGGAAGGAAAGCCAGTGTCCACGGGTGTAAGACTTGGGGCGCTAGACTGACAAGATCATCATCCTCGAGAAGCGGCACTGGAAGAATCAGATGAACGGAATCGAGCGCTGTCAGAGAGTCAGGAATATGTCTGGGTGTTGCGCCGCCATAAGCGTGCACCATTGGAACCAAAAGCGAACATTGAAACAAGGTGTGCCGGCCGGCTGGGCCTTGCCTTGGATTGGAGGCCCCTCTGGCGCGCAGAATCACGGTGCTTCGAGCATGTCACGTGCGTGCTGAGCAGGGCAACCCAGTATGCCTCAGCACAGAGCATTGAACAGCCTGAAATGCCACCGAAATTGATTGATGCCGGACCAGACCAAACCGGACCTTGAATATTTTCGACACCAGACTCTAGCGCCGAATGCCCCGCCAACAGCCTAGCCCCTTGTCGTGGCGTGACGTGGAGTGATGGGCAATGGACAAGCTCGAGAGGCACGATGAAGTGCTGGGGCTCAGGGCAGCCAGTTTGCACATCAGACACTTAGGTATAAGTACCTACTGTAGGTAAGTACCTACTAGGTACCTACCTAGTACCAAGAAGGGTAGTTAAGTAGGTAGGTAAGTACCTGCCTGTGTTCAAGGTCATACCGATCATATGATGGTGCCTGGTCTGGTCGATTCAGATGGCTCGATGAGACTTCTGCAGCCCTGGGCCAGCGACAGTCAGTGACTTGAGTTGACCAGTCAAGAGCCAGATCAAGAAGCAGATACACAAGTACCCAGTAAGTACCCAAGTACCTAGGTACCTACTTATGCTCAGGCCAGTGAGCAGTGGGCACACACGCCAGACGGCGCCTCTGCAGAGCACCCGAGTTTTTAGTGAGCAGCAGGGAGACAGTGATACGCTGGCTGGGGCCAGCCCAGACCACACAGAGCACAGTGGGCCCCGCATGCACCCACCAGGACTGCAAATCGACCAGGTCATCACTTGCTAGCAGCTAGCATGGCCTGGTTCTTAGACTGATACTACTTACCAGACTGGTCTGCTCGTATGCTTTCAAGTACCCCCCTATCAATATGGGTAGTACTCAGATAGATACCCAAGGTTTTATAAGTACAGCACCTGCCTCAGAAGCCCCGCTTCTCGCTGGCTGGGTCTGGACGTGCAAGCGGATGACCGACCAGCTATTACCATTGTCTCCTGCTCTCTGCTAAGGTCGCTGGTGTTGGCTCCGGGAAAATTATCTCCAGCCTTGCTTGGTCAGAGCTGTGAAAACTACACCTTCTCCGACCGCGGTTCATCATCCCCTTTGTCGCCATTATTCATCCTCTTGATACCCATTCCATCATCCCACGAACCAAGCTCACTCTCTTTCCCATCTTTTGATATCAGCGGTCGTCCCTTTGAGCATTTAGATCGTCCAACTGAGAGCGCCTTTGACCAAGATAGAATGGCTGCTGTGAGTTGCTGGCCCCGAAACAACCTGTTTGCTCCTTCCCCCACGGCGCACTGCCGTTCGTTGCGCCTCTGCTCTCGAGCTGGCAGCTGGCGGCTGGCGGCTGGCGGAAGCTGGGAAGCAGCTTGAATCGCGACCCCTTTCGATCTGGCCCAGATCACCAGACCACTTCCATCTTCTGTCGCCCTCGCTCCCGTCCCTCCCCCCCCCCCCAAATTCCTCACCTCCCCTTTCCCAAGTGCTCCAACCCCAGATTGGATCCCAGCTGCGCATCGCCAAAAATATCACCACTAGCCTCATCATTACGCACTCCACCATGGACGCTCGCACTGCAAATGAAAGAGGCCGTCCGCTGTGGTTGGAAGCGACTTCTTCTCGAACATGTACTAATGAGTCCCAGTCACGACCTTATAATAACCAAGGTTATCTGCAAAACGGTGGCACGGCTCTACCACCAGGCGCCGCACCACTTCTACCGAATCAAGGACGGATCATTCAGACTGGGCCTATCCGAGTTTTATGCATCGCAGACGTCCGAGGTACGATGTTCCGCTAGAGCTGATGTGGGAAACAAGGAGACCATTGCAGAACACTGATGTTTTGATGCCAACAGGAAACCTACGATCGTTGAATGACCTTGCCAAGCAAGCTCGCGCGGATCATATTATCCACACTGGCGATTTCGGTTTCTACGATGACACATCGCTCGATCGAATCGCGGAGAAGACCCTTAAACATGTTGCCCAATATTCTCCACTAATTTCCGACCCCGTCAAGAAAGCTATTCAACAGGGAGCTAACGGACCTGTCAAGACGCGATTTCCAGCTAGCGACCTTCCGCTTTCTGAGCTTCCTCAGTTGCTCAGCGGTGAAGTGAAACTGGATGTCCCCGTCTACACTGTCTGGGGAGCTTGCGAAGATGTCCGTGTTTTGGAAAAGTTTCGTTCCTCCGAGTACAGAGTGCCAAACTTGCACATCATCGATGAAGCTCGCTCGCTGCTGCTCGAAATTGGCGGTGTCAAGCTCAGACTATTGGGTCTTGGCGGTGCGGTGGTGATGCATAAACTGTTTGACAATGGTGAGGGTCGCACTACTATCGCTGGAGGTCAGGGAACCATGTGGACAACTCTGCTACAGATGGGAGAGCTGGTCGACACTGCACACCGTGTCTACGATCCCACCGAAACACGCCTTTTCATCACACACGCCTCTCCTGCCAGAGAAGGTATTCTCAACCAGCTTTCTGTTGCTTTAAAAGCCGACTTCTCTATTTCCGCCGGACTTCATTTCCGTTATGGCAGTTCTTACAATGAATTTAGCGTGAATCCTACCTTGGATCACTACCGCGGCAAGCTGGCCGCCTCCAAGGCTTCCTTTAATGATGTCTGGGAGACCGTCAAAGGAGAGGTTGAGCCAGCCATTGCGCAAAACGAAGCCCAGCAGAATCTCCTCAAAAATGCCTTGCAAATCGTCGAGAAGATGCCCACGACGGCCGCCGGAGGTAATCCTTTCGGTGGTCCGGTCGCCGGCCAAGCTGCCTTGGGCCAGGTCGACGAGAGTGCCTTTAAGAATATGTGGAACTTTAATCTCGCAGACGCGGCCTTTGGCTATCTGGTCTTGGAGATCCAGGATGGCCGTATTGGCACCGAGATGCGTGCTCAGGGTTTCAACTTCTCCCACCGTGGCTCCAAACAGCAGCCAGGCTCCACACCTCCTGTCATTGCTAGCGCCGCTCCTCCACCTGTTTCCAGTGGCCCTGCGTCGGGTACTCCAGTTCCTTCGAGCGCGTCCACACAGGCGCCAGCAGCGCCTGCTAACAGGCAGCCGCCCTCAACTCAGCAAACTAAAGGCGCCAGTAGTACTGCCTCAGCAGCTGGCTCCGTCAAGCCGGCCACGCCTCAGCCTGGACAGACGCCCAAGTCTGCCTCCCATACGAAAGAAACCGAGAAGACGGGGGCTGCTCCTAACGGTTCTGCAAATCGCCCGGAGCCTGCTTCCTCCCCGGCGCTCAAGACTGCTGCTTCAGACATTATTGGCCTCTTCATTATGAATGTGAGCAGTGAGGAGCAGTGCCGTGATTTGTTCAACGACGCGGACAAGAGCAAGATTGTCAAGGTTGAGAAATGGGGCAATCAAAACAAGGTTGTCCAGTTCAAGACTGTCGAAGATCGGGACGCTGCTATGTCGCGAATACCCGAGGAGAACAAGACACGCACCCAGGAAGACCGAAGCAGGCCTCTAGTCAAGGTTTTCCAACATCGTGAAGGAAAGACTTTTAGCAACCGTGGAGGGGCAGGCACCTGGGGAGGTAACGCACGAGGCGGTGCCGCTGGCAGCGGCTATCGAAGTGCGGGAGGGACGAGCGATTCTGAGACTAACAGACGCGGTGGCAGGGGCGGACGCGGCGGACGCGGAGGTGATCGTGGACGAGGCGGCCGTGGTCGTGGCGGCATCAAGGGAGAAACTGGTACCTCATCTCCTGCAGCGACTCCATCGACGCCAGCTGAATGAGAGCTCCTTCACGCCTAGTTGTCTTGGCTCGTCTCGTCACACTTCAGGTCATTGATGCTTGGCTTTCACTACAGCACTCGTGGCAATCAGGGCCATGGATGGGTCTTGAGCTGATTGCGCGGGTATTTCTTCTGGTCACAATGTTTGTTTTTCCTATGTTTTTTTAACACTCTGGAGCAGGATAGGGGGTTCAAGGGAGGAGGGGAAAAAATAGGTACCGCCGCGTTTATTCAGGGTTATGGTTGAGGCAGCTTTTACTGTGTAAGTGTACTTAATGAGAGAGATTAAGCAAAGCCCGGAAGCCGATTTCACCATGGAATCGGCCCGCTTTACTAGGCTTTTCGTTATTTGTAATTCATTTTGTTCGGAGTATATCTATCAAGTTTCTCGGAAGGGGGAGAATTGGTTTAAAGTAAAATTCGGCCAAAGCCCAGAGCGTAGACGTGAACAAGCTGCCAAAGAAGAAAAAAACACGAGATGGATTTCTCTGGAGACAGAACAGAAAGCAGGGTGCGCGGGTTCAGCATCTACAAAGAACATGAACAAGAAGGAATAGCAACAGCCTACCACGTTCTTGAGTTGATGTTTTGGTCTTTTCTCTGACTCGCCTTTCCGATGCGATGTGTAATACTGTAATACATTAATCTACAATTTGGGAGGCCCCAAAACGCACGTCTTGTTCGTAAACGACCACTAACTATATGAAAAAAAAAAAAAAAAAAAAAACGAGAGACAGAATAAAAAAAAAAGACGAAGAAATTTCTCATCATGTTTCCTCTCATAGTGGCTTAATGCCCTTATGAATGGCAGCAATTCCACCGGTGAGATCCTCATATCCATCGCCTGATACCGCGAAGCCGGCATCGACAATCATGTCCCGGAAGGCTTCCTGGCTGGGGAACCGGTCGATGCTCTCTACCAAGTACTGGTAACTGTCCCTATCGGCAGCGACTAACTGACCGATCAGGGGGATGGCGCTGAAGGACCATTGCTTGTAGATTGCATTCAGGAGGGGATACTTGTCCACTTTTGAGAATTCCAGGCAGGCGAAGATGCCGCCGGGCTTCAAGACGCGATGGGCCTCTTTGAGCGCGGCGGGGATGTTGGAGAAGTTCCGGATGCCAAAGGAGACGGTGTAGAGGTCGAGGGAGTTGTCTTTGATGGAGGGGGGGAGGACCTCGGCGTTGGCCTCGAGGAAGGATAGCGAGGCTTGGTAGGGAGCTGGGAGGGCAAGAGAGCGCTGTTTCCCGACGGCGAGCATGTCTGGGTTGATGTCGGAGATGGTGATGTGAATATTGGGATTGGCGTTATGGATATTGGCGTGGTGGAGCATGCGGAAGGCGATGTCGCCGGTGCCGCCGGCGACGTCGAGAATCTGCTGGGGTTGGCCCAGAGGCGTTGTTGCTCCGGGGTTGAGAGAGGAGACGAAGTGGTCCCTGTTGGAGTGTTAGAAGAAGAAGAGGAAATGATTTTTTTTTTTTTTGTGTCGCTATACAAGGCCACAACCTGGGCAATCACACAACGTACTTCCAAAGTCTGTGTATGCCAAGAGACATGAAGTCGTTCATCTTGTCGTATGATTCGGCAACGCTTGAAAAGACCCCCGCCACACGTTTTTGCTTCTCGCTCTCCGTGACGGTCTCGTAGCCAAAATGGGTTTCGCGATCGGCCGTTGGCGTGCGCTGCGACGTCTGCCGGTCCATGGGGCTTGCACTGAAGGGACGGATCGTGGGTGCACGATGCAGACATCTTGATGGCTGGAAGGACTTTGCGGTGCAGGTCCGTAGAGCTCTGCGGGCTACCATGTTGGGCAGAGATGCGGAATAGGCCTTTTCTGTCCGATTTCGTGCGGCAGCGAGAGGAATAGTCGGACGGGTATGCGATTCTGCGTCGGCTGGGTTGGTCGTCGGTCGGTCGGTCGGTCGGTCGCAATGTTGGTAGCAATTTTGGCGCTGGGTGAGTTTCTGTTCTGGAGCCACAATTTGCTGGCCATGCATGGGGAGAGAGTGTGGCGTAGAGGGGCCGATTTTGCTTTTTGGCCGAAAATGGCAATGCTGATTTACCAGGTAATACTTGTTTTTTTCTTTTTTCTTTTTTCTTTCTTTTTTCTTTTT
>SRPU01000278.1:0-24165 GCA_018360185.1 Claviceps lovelessii
AATAATTTATAGCTTTATAATAATTCTTTAAAGGCTTTATAAAATTTAACTAATAAATAGTCTTTTATTAGATTTTTTCTTTAAAGTAAGCACTACTTTTATTATTATACTAAGTATTAATTATAATAAAAATAGTTTTTATACTTTAGTTATTATAGTTTTTATTTTTAAGCTAATTAGACCTTAGACTTAATATTAATTTTTATAAGTAATTAATAAGGTAATAGTTAAGTTTTCTTTTATATAAAATATTTTAATTTTAAATATATTTCTTACTTTCTAGCTTTTAAAGTTAAGCGCTTTAATGCTTTATTAGCTATACTAAAAAGCTTTGTTTTTTTATAAGTTACTAAGGTATTAATATATTTTATAAATCTTAGAGAGTAGCTAGTTCTTACTAACTTTATAATATTATTATTTAATATAGTAGCTACTTTAATTATTAATATTAAGTATTTATTTTTATTAATATTTAAGTAGTTATTTTATTTTCTATAGTAAGTTTATTTTTATTACCTTTATTTTATATAAATTATTTTAAAACTATAGAATTAACTAGGTTTTATTAACTTTTAGTAATTAAGCTTTATTAGCTTTTATAACTAAAGCTTATAAAAGCCTTTTCTTAATATATAATTTACTTTACTTTTATTAAATTAAGTATTATTTAAGGAGTTTAAAGTTTAAAAATATATTTATAAGCTTTTAAGTATTTTTTATTAAAATTCTTTAATAAAAAAGGCACTTTTACCTTTAAGTTTAAACTCTTTATATATATTTATTATATTTATAGTAATTACTTTAATAATAATAAAAAAAGATTAACTTTATTATTAAGTTTTATATTTATTTAAAAAGCTTAGAATTAAGCTTTTAACTTAAAAATTAATTATATTTTAATACTTTTCTTTTTTAAATTATAAAAGACTTTTTTATTAAATATTATATTTTTTATTATTATTACCTTTTTTAATAAAGAAATTTATATATAATAAATTTTTAAAGCTATATAGCCTATAAAGTATTTAATATAGCCTCTAAAGCTTATTTTAGGGAACTTTTATTCGGCACCCCAGTTTTGATAACTCGGCACCCTTGTTGTGGCACGGCCGTGGCGCGGACACGCGATACTGGCTAACCTTAGCAAGTCATATAGTAAACTTAAGTAATTATTGTCTAATCTATGTAATTCTCTAAATGCCTATGTGACCTGCTGTAACTAAAGCTATCTTTGGTCTTTGGCCTCCCTCTGCATAACATTAGGGGGCTGTAGCCGTAGGAGGCCGCTGGCTAGCTTCGAATTCCTTGCAATCCTGATTTTGCTGTGTAAGCCACTGATTAATTGGTCCTTTAAGATGCTTAGGGATAATTAGGTCCTAATTAAGCATATAAGAGGCATCTTACGATCCCTATTAACTCTTATGTAGTGCTTGGCCTAGCGTTGCCGCTGCATTATTAGGTATATTATTTAAAGCTGCTAGTAAAGTCTTAGAGTATGCCTTATTATAATTATCTATATCTTTAATAGCTAAGATAACCCTTATATACGCTTAGGGATGTATAGTGCTAGGCTTATAAGAATTACTAGATTCTAGCCTATATATCCCTAGAGAAGTTATAGATTCCTAGGTTAGATTAATAAGAGCAGGAGCTGTTAAAGGTAGTGCTTATAATGCTTAATTATCCCCTTAAGCCTTAGCCGCTTTAAGAGCCTGAGTTCTTTTAAATTGTAAGGGATCTTAATAAGTAATTTAGCTAACTTTCTTAAGCCTAAGAGCCCCTTTTTACTAACCCCTTAACCTAATTATTATAGGATTAAAGGGACCTTAAGGAATATTAGTATTAGGCTTAAGAGACCTGCAATACTAATGCTAGTAAATGTTAATCTTATTAAGCTAGATTAGCTGCTTATTAAGGAATTTGCAGGCAATTTAGTGCTAGCAGGGTAAGCTAAATGCCTAGATATTATTATAAGGCAGGTATAGCGTTAAGGGCATAATTAGCTTATTAGGGTTAATCTCTTGCTCTTTCTTTGTAATTTGCTGTAATGCGTAAAAAGAAACATAATTACGAATTAGTTAATATATAGGCTTTTAGGTTAAATTTAATAGCTTATAATACCTTAAAGCATATAGATTCTGAATTTCTACTTCTTAGTAAGCCTAGAAATGCATAAGCTTATAAAAAATAGTGCTTAAGTTGCCTATATTACCCTAAAGCTACCTTTTAATAGTAGCGTTTAATAACTCTACAATTAATGTTATTATATAGCTAAAGTAGCAATGTTTATTTATAAAGCAATATATAATCTTCTCCTTCTATAGATAAATCTATATATTATAGGTATATTTAATAGCTATAGGTAGGAATTTACTAGGTTAATAGAATGCTATAAGTCTTTATAAAAATTTAGTCTCTATATTGCTTATAATAAGAGTATTCTATGCCTATAAAAATAATGTAAATGTAGGCGCGTAAATAATCTATTAGGTGGCCTTATTGTATATAGCCTTTAGAAAATACCTCTTATAATAGAATAGTATATTTATATTAATATGCTACCAGCAGAGAATATATAGTATACTAGTAAACCCTCTGTACTTATTAATTGCGTTGAGCATAGCGCAGTTACGGTCTATAATAATGATCTTTGGCTTGCTAATACACCGTAGCTTAAGAAGTTTACTAATTGTGTTTATAACCTAATTAAAGTTATTCTTAGTCTTACTACTTATAAAATATAAAGTAAATTAGAAGCTTTTATTTAATTTAGTAACTCTATAAGCATTAAAGAGAGGGAGGTTAAAGCAATTCGTTTTGTATGTATTATTATAGAGGTAAATATTAGGGTTTTCTTTAAAAAGTTTAATGCCTAATATTAGAGTAATAAAAAGCTTAATAATTTAACCCTTAGCGCTTCTTTAATCCTTATAATAGAAATTAGGATTATTATAAAGCTAATTATAAAGCCACTTAACCTTAGAATAGCCTATAAGTTTCTTTAAGCAATGCTTTTATATAAGGTTATAGATATTAAATTGAGTAAGGCCTTTAATATTAGGCAACTCCTATTGCTATAGATGCTTAAGGATTCTAACTAGCTTAACTCCTATATTATAAAGTATAATAATTTGCTCTTTATAACGTTTAAAAGCCTGCTTTCGGACCTATAAGAGGGTAAAAATATTCCTAAGAGGGTGATTATAGTTAAGGGGGGAGGCAGCGCGCTTAAGGCCCTAGTTACCGCTAAGCTTTCTAATTATAAGCTTATATTTGCATCTAGTTATCTAAGAGGCTAAATTTAGTTGCAATCTCTTCTTATAAGTATTAGAATTATAAGAAGCAGCATATCTATACCCTTTATAGCATTAAAGGAGCACTTATTAAGGATTCTTTACATTTAGAACGCTCTTATATATAGAGAGGCTAAATCTAAGCTTACAGGCATGCTTAAATATAGCCTCTTTAGCCTCCTCTAAGGTAGAAAATTAATGGGAATAAAGGGCTTCTATAATAGCTTTAAAGAAATGCAATAATTCGTTAATGTATATAGTAGTATAGGAAAGCTACATCTAGGTCTATTTTAGGTTATAGCAAAATTTGTAGGTGGCCCTAATACCGGCCGTGTCACTCTCCCAGCCACAACAAGGGTGCCGAGTTATCAAAACTGGGGTGCCAAATAATAGTTCCCTTATTTTAAAATATTATTTATTTTTATTAGCTTTATACTCCTTAAATATTAAAAAAGTATAATATTTATATATATATAAACTACTTTAATTTAGTTTTAGGTTTATTATAAGCGCTTATATTAATAAATAAGTATTATTATAAAACTAACTTTTAAGAACTTTAATAGGTATTTTCTACTTTAATTACTATATTAAACTAATATTATATAAAAAAGCTACTACTTATATACTTTTTAATTATAAATTTAATAAAAGCTTTATACTTTAAAGTATAGTAATAAACTTAATTATAATTATTTAGTTTACTCTTTTTATATTTTTATTTAGCTTATAAATATATAAAAAAGGGCTCTTTAATTCTATACCTTTAAATTATACCTATACTTAAAATACTATATAGCCTTACTTTAAAATTACTACTCTTTTATTATTTTACTTATATTTTATAATTAAAAGTCTAAACTACTTTAATACTTATTATTTAAAGTAAACTAATATATTAAATATAAACTTAAGGGTTTTATTAAAAAATATATATATTTATATTATTTTACTATACTTATTTTTAAAAATAAGTAGTTATTTTATATTATTAAAGCTTTTTAAATAATCTTAAAAATTTTAATAAACTCTTTAAAAAGGTTTTAAAGACTACCTTTTTAATTATTATTAAAAGATTATATATTTAATATATATAAAAGTATATACCTTATAATTTTTATACTTTATTTCTTAAATTTATATATCTCTTATATATAAAGTAAGCTTACTTAAAGTATTTTTACTAAAGTAGCTAAAGTAAAGATACTAAATCTTTTTTTTATTAGTATATAGTAAGCTTAGGTTTTTACTAAAATACTAACGCTATAAGCTTTATATATATATATTATATAATCTTATTATAAAAAATATAACTAAAGGGAAGTATAAAGTTACCTTTAAGGGGATTTTTAAATAATTATAATAAAGCTTATATTTTAAAAATATAATATTAAACTTTTTAATAAGGTTTATTAGTATTATACTTTATTTTATAGGTTTAAAGTATAAAATATTATTAAATTTATAATATTATATACCTTTTTTTATTAAATAGCTCTTTAATATAATATTTATATAAAATCCCTTAATAATTATTATATTTATTAATATAAATCTTTTATTTAAATACTATTTTTACTATTTAAAATCTTTTTAAGTATATAAGTCTCTTTTTTATTAATTTAAAAAAAAATTATACTAGCTTTAAAATAATTATTTTTAGTAGTTTTAAATATTTTAAGCTTAAGTAAGTTAATACTATTAACTATATATATTACTTTATAGTTATTAAAAAAAATACTCTTTAATAGTATATACTTTTTATACTTTAAGGTTATAAAAACTACCTTTAATAGTTCTTTTATACTAATTAAGTTAGGGTTAAGAATTATTACTAAGATTTCTTTAGGGAAGCTACCTTTTAATAGCTATAAAGCTTTTTTAGCTTATTTATTTTTCTTAATATTAATATATAGAGTTTTTTAATAAAAGCTTTTATAGCTTTATTTAGCTTTATTAAGGTTATTTTTTATTAGCTTATAATAAAGGTTAGTTTTTTTTTTATAATAGCTTAGTATAAAACCTTATATTCTCTTAGCTTTTAAGTATATCTTTTAACTAATTTTTTATATAAATAATTATAACTTTTTATTTTCTTATTAGCTTTACTTTTATTCTTATTATTAAAGTATATACTAAGTATAGTATAAACTTTTTTTTTAGCTAATATTTTAAAGATTTAAATTACTTTATAGTATTTTATAAATTTATTAATAATACTTTATAGTATTATTTCTTTAAAAAAAAAGTTAAAGTATTTAATAAGTTTAATAAGCTTTACTTTTACTTAAAAAAGCTTAAAATATATTTTAATTACTTATGTTATGGACTAGCCTAGATAGCTACTGCGATCTAGTGTTGATGAAGTTATTATTATCCATGAAGGGGAAGGGGAGACTACTATCCCCCTCCTCTATGTGTGCGCTATATATACAGTATATATCCTTAGGGTTTGCCCTATAGGTGTAATGGGTCTCCTTATATGCCCCTCTCCTACTCCGCTAAGGATCTAAGCTACTAGCTTAAATCTATTATATAGCCCCTCCGCTTGCGCCGCCCCCTAGCTGTTAGCTAGCTAGCAGCTATTTAAGCAATAATAATAATATAAAAGTATTAGTAACGCAATCTAATAGGTAGAACTGTTATGTTCTAACTAGTTATAATACAGTGCCTATTAATAATAAATAAACCTAAAAACGGAAATCCTAAAATCCTAAATTAGCTAGCTAATTATGCACTAGCTATTAACTATAAATGTCCCCTTTAGCCCTTAGGTTCCTATAAATATAAGTTTTATATTATCCCCTTATCCTACCTCTTATTAATGCTTAGGTTCCTATTTAGAAGCCTATTATTACTATTTTCCCTCTAGCCTGCCTCTATTTTATTTTTTTTTTTTTTTTAGTATTAATTCTCTATTACTCTTTATTAGATCCTCTTAGTAAGCTCCCCTATTGCTATTTATCTCCTTAGAAGCACCTAGCTAAGTATAGTAAGAATATAGCTGCCGCTACTAATGCTTCTCCTCCCCCCCCCCTGCCTTTAAATAGCTACTATATCTTAGGCTACTATAAGGTAAAGGGTAACTTTAAGAATAAGTTATTTGCCTTTATTAACCTTTTTAATCTAAATATATAGTGCCTATCCTATATTATATATATAGCTAATAATAGCCTATTCTTATATATTCTAGGCCTAGCATATTTTTATAAGAAGTATAGATAAAGAAAAACAATATATATATAGAATGCCGCTGTATTTACCTAGAGCCCTGCCTTATACTGCCTTACCTACGAAATAGTAGTGGCTATCTGCTATAGTAAAGCTATAAAGGCACTATATATCCTTACCTATAATGCTATTAATAGTAAGGGATAAAGGGTTATATTAACTAAGCTTTTTAAGGCTTTTTATACTTAATTTATAACTACTTTATATGCTATTAAGAAGCATGCTATGCCTATAGTAGCTACTGGCTTTTTACCCCTACCTACCTTAACTTATTTAAAGCATTCCTAGTTTACTGCTATAAAGATACCTAAATATCCCCTGCCTACTACTGCTATTAATTCTACTATAATTTATTCTCTAGAAACTAGCATTAACTATGCTAATGCCTAGTTATTTAAGGTATAGCGCTAAGTTAAATAGTTAATGCCTATATATTAAGATTTATTTATTAATATCTAGGCATATTAAACTACTATATCCGCTCCTTCTCCTCTGCCTACTAATAAGTATCTATATATACCTACGCTACCCCTTCCTACTAATTTTTATAAAGTTATATCTATCCCTCTTAAAGGCCTTTTTAGACTTATATTAAGCCCTTTTAAGGACTTTTTTAAATATATATTACTCTCTCCCTATAACCTCTTTAAAAGTAGGTTTACTATGCTAGTCTACCCTAGGTTCTTAAATCTGCCTTAATTGCTACCTACTCCTACTACTATACTACCACTACTGCCCTTAGCTAATTTTACCTAAACCTAGGGCATAACTAGCCTAGGGCTAATAAACCTTCCTTTATTTATTATAAGCTAAAAGCTGCCCTAGCTACCTAACCTTAACTTGCCCTTTATAGCTATATCCGCTAGGTAGTATAAGAAAAAGAAGAAAAGAAAGAAGAAAAAGGCCTATTTAGGTTCTTTATCTGCCCTACTAGAAAATAAGTAGCATTAAAGTATAAAGGTATTAGGGCTAGGTTAGAGCCTATACGGAGATTAGTGTTATTAGAGTATATATTAAATAGTATACTATATAAAGCTAATTAAGGAATGTATTGCGCCTATATTAGGCTATTATTATAATATGCATTGCCCTAGTGTAATTTAAATAGTGCTAAAGCCTTAGTATTCTTTAGGTTTTTAAGCAGTTTTTATATAGGCTATATATAGCCTACCTATTTAACTAGTATATTATAATGCTTACTATATTCTTTAGTGTTCTTTATAGCTAGGATAGACTTAACTTAATACTTAAGGGGTTTATTTACTTTATTATCTTAGGGCTATATAGGGCTTAGGTAAGAGTCTTATAATACCTAGGAAGAAAAAGGGTTATTTACTATATATTTTATTAAATTAATATAGAAGATAGAATATATCCCCCCTAGAATATCTAGTTTTACTATAAGGGGGGTTAGAACCTTAAGCATAGTATATTTAGCTATTACCTAGTTTAGCTTCTTACTTAGGTAAAGGGTGTAAATATTATAAAGGCTAAGCTATACCTTATCCCCTAGTTAGTAATGCTTTGCTAAATAGTATAACTTATTAGAGAATTCTTACTATTATTATTAAGCAAAGTTAATAGCGGCTTAGGTAAGTACTATGCCCTATTTAATATATTTAAAGAACTAGACTGCCTAACCCTTAGCTAATATATAGCTTTAGCTAAAAGCTAGCGTATACTAAATAAGGTTAATATTAAAACTATAAAGGGCTATGTATACACTAAGGCTAGTAACTAAGGAAGTATAATTATTAAGGGTAAGCTAGTATACTATAAGATATATAGGCTAGTTTATTTAAGCAAAGAAGACTATTACCCTAAGCACTACCTACACTTCTTAATTTATATATTTAATACTACTATTAGTCTAAAGATAGTAGGATATAAAAAGGAGCTATATAGTACTAGTAAGGGAGTAAAGTATTAACTAAAACCCGCTTACCTAGTCTAAGCCTTAGTCTAAAATAATACTTAAGGGGAACCTATAGAAATACTACTAGTAGTTAAGGAAACATTAAGTATATGCCTTTATGCTTATACTTATTATAGCTTTTAACTATATATACTTAGAGAGGTAATCTATAATAACTATAAGGAACTAGGGGGTATCTACATTAAATCCTAGGAGGTTAGTTATAAAGTCCACTAAAATCTATAACTAGTATCTATTTAGCACTAGAATAGGTTAGAGGAGGCCCTAATATAGGCGCTAGCTCTTATAAGCCCTATAATAATAGTAGTTCTATATATAGCGTATAATATTTATTAATATACCCTCCTAGTAGTAGCTACAATAGAGTGCCTAGAAGGTTATATTCTTCCCTAAGTAGCCTAATAAGGGTAAGTTATAGGTTTATTAGACTAGTATAGTAGTAAGGGGCTTATACTGTAGTGCCTAAAGATAGCTATAGAATAATAAGGCATTATAGGCGTTAATTATATAGTCTCTAACCTACTAATAGGTAGCTACCTTAGTAGGGAACTATTAGGCTTTAGACTGCACTGCCTTAATCTTTATATAATATATTAGGTTAGCCTATATGCCCTAGTCCTAAAGGCTTTAGAGATAGGCATTAGTAAAGAAATTACGCCCTTATAGATTAGCAGTAGTAGCTATATCCTAGGTCTAATCTATATCTATTGTAGATATAGGCTAAGTAGGAAGTGGGTGCAATAAGCATGCAATAAATACTAGGCAGAGCAGAGGTTAGGTTAGTAGAGGTCCCTTTAATTTATTCTATTTGTAATAGGATAGCATATTAGGGTGTGCCGCCTAGGAGCCTAGGCAGTAATAAAGGTAGAAATTAAAGAGGGAGAGGGTCTCTGCCTAGTGTGCCTAGCGTTCTAATATTTCCTTAGGGCTTATAAAGTATTCTAAATTCTTATAGTTAGTAAAGATTATAAATAGTTTAAAAATACTATAGAGCTTAGCAAACTAAGCCTTAAGGCATAAGATAATGCTAAGAAGCTCCTTATTATAGATTATATAGTTCTACTAAGGGGCTGTGAGTTTAGCTAAGTAATAGGCTACTAGTTGCAGTATGCCTACTATATTATATTAAGAGAGGCAACCCCTAAGCGCCTCCCCTAATGCATTAGCTTTAACTACTATATCTAAGGCAGGGTCTTATTATATAAGGATAGGGGCTAATAAAAATGCATCCTTAAGGCATTAAAAGGATGTTTAATACTTAGGGGACTAAATAAATAGAATGCCCTTCTTAGTAAGGTTAAGTAGGGGCTTAGTAAGGTCTAAGAAGTTAGCTATAAACTCCTAATAAAAATTTATAAAGCCTAAGAAGCTATATACCCCTTATAGCCTTATTAGCGCCTCCTATTCCTAAATAGCCGCTACCTTAGCTAGGTCTAGGCGCACTATATAGCTAGCCTAAATAATAAACCCTAGGTATTTAATCTCTATTATACTAAAAGCACACTTACTAATATTAAGGTATAGGCTAGCTTATTAGAGGCATAAGAGGACATCCCTAGTGCGCTATATATACTTTTTATATATACCACTAGTGTAGATAAGGATATTATTTAGGTAGGCTATAGCATAAACCCCTAGGGCATCCCCTAAGGCTCTGTTAATATACCACTAAAATATTATAGGTGCCCCTACTAGGCTAAAAGGGTATACTAGCTATTTAAAAAGGCTAAACCTTATTTAAAATACTATTAGGGCTTTATCCCCTTTAGCTATATATAGGTAATAGAAGGCAGTGCAGACATCTAATTTTATAAACCACTAGGCACTAGCTAGGGACTATAAAGTCTCCTTAATAAGCAGCAGTAGGTAGCAGTCTTAGTCTATAATCTTATTTAATGCCCTATAGTCTACATAAAAACGCCAGCTACCCCCTGCCTTTTTAACTAATAGCATTAGTATAGCTACTAAGGAAAAGAAGGCTTAAATCTAACCTTTATCTATTAAGTCTATAATTTACTTCTATATTTCTAGTAGCTAATCCTACAGTATATTATAAAGGGGTGCCTAAGGTAGGTCTAGCATACTGCTATTAGGATTATATTGTAGTTAAATGTAGTAGTTAGCCTAGCCCTAGTAAGGAGGTAAGGCGCTAGCATTCTTACAGTAAAATAGGTCCTTAAAGTTAGCTAGCTTACTAGGCAATAAAAAGAGGTCTTTATTTTTCTCTAAGGGTGCTAGGCCTGCTATAGAAGTAAGAATAATATTAATTTTATATAGACTTATAGCTATAACACTACTTACCTTATTTAACTTTAATGCATACTAGGCTAGACTAGTATATACTAAGCCTATTACGGCAATTATTAGCAATATTATATCTTAAGCATTAGAGGCGCAAATCTATAAACCGCCCTACGCATAAACAATAAGTAGGCGTTTAGTAGTATATAATATAATATTATTCTAGGCTATTTATAGCGCTCTAAGGATGCAGTCTTATAAGAGACCTAGAATAATATAGGCTATAATAGAAAATATCTACTTATCTAGGTTAGCCCTAAATTGCATAAGATAAGTAATTTATAGCCACTAAGAGGTGTTAGCATAGCTATGCCTTATTACTATTATAGCGGTAGTTAGGGTATATAGTTAAGTTAGGGGGATTTATTAAAGGCCTAGCCTTTAAACTATACTCTTACTTATAGTAGTATAGCTATTATAACTACTATTCACTTAAGTATTAATAAACTAAGAACTATTATAAAGAAGGGAAAGGAGGAACAGTACCTCCTTTATATAACATTCTATCTCCCTATAAATATTTAAGCTATTACTAATATAGATATAGTGTAAGCTATTACTACCTATATATATCCTACTGCTAAGACTTATATAGTAGGACTATTTTTTTCTAAGTTAGAACTATCCTTATTGCTAAGGGCCTCCTTATTAAAGGCGTCTAGAACCCTAACCCTAAATCCTCCTAAAGGGTAGTAGGCTAGGAGTTAAGCATAGCCTTTAATATAGTAGCTATTGCCACTATAATATAAACATTGCTAAGCAGCCTTATAGCATTTAATAATATCTTCTAAGACCTATATTACACGTACTACACCCTTAATAGCCATAGGTCTTATGCTAGACTTAGCCTTACTAGAGGACTTATAGCTCTATCTAGCGCCTATAAAGCCTATAAAGTTAATACCTATTATAGCTACATTGCCCTTATAATTACATCTGCCCTAGGGCTAGCGGCGCACCTTAATATGCTCTTTAATCTAATATAAATTAATATCCAAAGCAATGCTGCAGTATTATATAATTACTATAAGATAGTTAGAACGGGGGATATTATAATCCACACAGTAGTCTCTTATCCGCTTATTAAGTCCTATTTAAAGCTAGGCAAGTTTCACTATATCTACCTATATACTACCTTCTACTAGGCAAAGCTTCTATTTAAAGCGGATAAAGAAATTAGCAAACCGCTTATTTAGGCATTGCTTTAGTTAGTCTAGCTTTATAACTATATATTCCTTCTAATAAGGGTCTATAAATATAGTATTAAGGTAGTTAAGGAAATAACTAAGCATATACTAGTAGTTGCCGCTAAGCTTAAAGAATAAAGCAACCTATACCTAAACCTTAAGTAATAAGTTTTAGTAAATTAGAAACTACTTATTATAGTTAGTACTAATAAAGTCTAAGTTAGCCTCTAGCTTATATATTATAAAGCTTTGCTAAGCTTAGAATAAGGCTTTATTCCTATTATAAGGGTTCTCTATTAAAAGCGGTTTATATTTAGATTATACCTAGTTAGAATGCATTAAGGCACCTATATAGAATGCCTAATTTATTAAGGCTGCTTAGTAGTGTAGTTCTTTAAGCTAAGCCACTATTAAAGCAATAGTTTTATAGAGATAGTGTAAGTCCTATACATTGCCTAATTAGGCTACCTATTTATAATACTAAGGGTCTATTGTATTATATATATATAAATAAATATTATAAATAATATTGTAATAGATAATAATTATTATAGACTAGCCTAAATAGCTACTGCAATTTAGTGTTAATAAAGTTATTATTATCTATAAAGGGGAAGGGGAGACTACTATCCCTCTCCTCTATGTGTGCGCTATATATATAGTGTATGTCCTTAGGGTTTGCCCTATGG
This sequence comes from Claviceps lovelessii, assembly GCA_018360185.1. Lineage (NCBI taxonomy): Eukaryota > Fungi > Ascomycota > Sordariomycetes > Hypocreales > Clavicipitaceae > Claviceps > Claviceps lovelessii. Next base: position 12,638 of record SRPU01000278.1, read on the forward strand.
GTGCGATGGGTCTCCTTACGTGCCCCTCTCCTGCTCCGCTAAGGATCCGAGCCGCCAGCTCGAATCCATCACAACTTAAAGGAAATTATAAATTATATTTAATTTTTAAACCTTATTAATATTATTTTATAATACTTATTAATAAAGTATATTTTAAGATTTAATTTAGTAGTTAAGTTATATATTTATATATTTAGCTTTTTAAAGTAATATAAAATAGTATATTATTATCTTTACTTTTATAATTATATTTTTTAATAAAAATTTTACCTTAAAATATTTAATAATTCTCCTTAAAGGGATTTCTCCCTTTTTAAGGTTACCTTATAAAGAATTTAATATTATAAAATATATATTTAGTTTAATAAAGCTAGTAATTTAAGTATAAAAAGCTTAATCTTTTCTTTTTTACTCTTTATATTTATAAAAAGAAATCTTTTATTTATATTTATAGTATTAAATAGCTTTATTAATAATAAATTTATATTTTTTTATAAAGTACTTTATAATAAATTAAATAAATTCTTTTTTTATAGTAGCTTTTAGCTTTTTAAGGAGATTTAATTTCTTTTTTAAAAAAGTAGGGTTAACTTTATTTTAAATTATTTATTCTTAAGCTACTACTTTAAGTGCTTTAAACTAATTATTTTAATGCTTTATAAATATAAGCTTCTTTATTAATATTAAAATTTAAATATTTATAATAAAAGTTATTTTTACTATTAAAAAAAGAATAAAAAAAGATTTAAATATATATATTTAATAATATAGGTATATAGTATTAGTTATAAGAAGTTTTATTAACTTTCTCCTAGGCTTATAACTAATATATAGTAGCGCTTAAATTATTAGCTTATATTAATACTATTTCTTTCTATATATAAAATGTATATAAAGGAAAATATCTATAAAATAGTGCGCACAGCCGCAGCCCTCGCGTAGCGCGGGATTACGATAATCCGCGCGTTGTATGTGATCCACCTACGCGTTCCGGGCAACATTTACCTACTAGGTACCTACCTAGGTACTAAGGTTACTAAGGTACTTCAAGGTTAACTCTTGTTGGTGGCGCAGATGGCTTTCAGCCAATGGCAGCCGCATGCAGGGACAGCGTGACTCCTGGAGTCCTGGCCTCGAGCGGGAGGATTTTTCCGCCCGTTGACGGGCCGACGCACACTTTTAGGCTGCCGTTCCCCTATTTGTTTCATCCTATTCTCTTCACTCATGCTTTCGACTGTCGAGTCTCAGAACCTGCTCTACCACACCATTTCCACGCCTCGCCAAGATGGCGTCAGCGACAGAGGAATACGAACGAGTGTTGGAGCTTATACGCCGCTCCGATCTTGTGTATCCAGACTATGAATTGCTGGAATGCTTTCTCAAAGACTCGAAAGACCGTGAAAAGACCGCCCGCTACATCCTCCAGCGATGTTCCGTGGCCGGGGACGCGCACGACCTTGATCCGGGCGCCCTTCTTGCGGATTGGAAGAGATTGATTGCCTTTTGTACGTACTGCCAGAGCCTCCTCTTTGCCTCTTTCTAATGAAGCACAGTCATGACCGACGGCCCCGCTCATCAGCTCTCCGACAAAGCCGCCATTGCCGCCATATTCAAGCGAGACGGTGGCAAGTGTCGCATCACCGAACTGGCCAACTCTTTCTGGGATCCGCTCATCGTTGCGCCTCTGCTCCCGTTTGGGACGTTTCATCTAGACAAGGTACCGTAACAGCCTACCAAACCCGTCGTCTCCGCCGCCCCTCCCATCTCTCTCTCTCTCTCTCTCTCTCTCTCTCTCTCTCTCTCTCTCTCTCCCTCCCTGCATAAATAACTTTCCTCTGATGATGTCGCTTTGCGCCTAGGGGCTCAACGAATTGCTCGGAATTTACATCGGTTCAGAATTGCTAGACTGGTTTTCATCGAAAGCAGCAAGTCTCAATACCTACCAGAGTCATTGGCTTGTCCGGAGGTCTGCGGCCGCGGCCCTATCTCAGGGGTGCTTCAAGATTGATTTTTGGCCGCACCGGCCTCAACGAGAAGTGGGTACCTCTGCGTGGTGTCCTTTTCACTCTTACAAGTAACAACAATGCCCAGACGGCTCACATAGTCGTAGTACCAAGTTATCTCCAGCCACATTAGCTCCATAACTATGCCACCTATTGCAAGGGATGCTGACATTATTCGACATGATCGGTTCCCCGATCCGCCTGCTTCCAATGCAGACAATCCCGACAAATCTGCATTGCAACTCGTCTCAATGTTTTCAGCGCCTATTCGGTGGACTCTTCTCAGTCGGGAGATTGCTCGGAAGGAACTTCAAATTCAACCTATCCGAAATTGGCAGACTTCTTCGTTGTGGTGCTTCCTAGTGGATCGTGGTACTGCAGTCATGTCGACGGCGTTACGGTTGCTACCAGCTTTTGTGCGTATACAAGCGTACCGTGGTCTTGCATTTCTAGGCATGCACATGTATGGCCCATCTAGCTTCGGCGTGCAACGGTTGCCCTTTGGGTTGTACGTAAAAAAAAAAGCTGTGGATAGGCAGGGCAGCTTGGAGAATGAACATGCTGCCTTGCAGCTCGTCAGTCGCCATACACGTGTACCTGTTCCTATGCCGCTCGATGTTGTATCAGATTCCAAATACTCCTACCTTCTTACGAGCAGAGTTCCCGGAATCGACTTGGGGTCTTGCCTTGATGCCCTCAGCCACAGCGAGGAGGCAGCTCTCGTTCGTGATCTACAGGAAGCCTTGTCTCAGCTGCGAGCAATACCAAAACGGATCGCACCAGAGTATGCCATATCAAATGTCCTCGGCAAGGCTTGTTTTGACGGCAGAATACAAATGCATGCGCATTTTGGTGCAAAGAAGGAACGTGTTGTGGGACCATTCGTGGACGAGGCCGAGTTCCATAACCGTCTCCGGGCGATTCGTTTTCCAAACATTTTACAACGTGAAGGGCACCAGATAGTTTTCACGCACGGAGACCTTCATTCGGCCAACATTCTCATGCATAATGGAAGGTTGTCGGGTATCATAGATTGGGAAACTGCGGGATGGTTTCCCGAGTATTGGGAATACACCAAGGCTTATTATATCTCGAGGATCAATCGGTATATAAGAATTCTCGACAAGGTCATGGAGCCGTTTGGCAATTTTGAGAAGGAACTGGAAATCGAGACCCAAATGTGGGTGTTTTGATCGATTGCTTTTGTCGCGGTGCCATGGCTGCGAAAGGGCGGCCGGAGCCCTTGCTCTGCCCAAGGGTTCCGATTGGCGGTAAGGAAGCCTCACGGCGTTATATTGTCTAGTTTGTCTGGTATGTAGTATCCGATTATGGTCGTCTCGAGTATCAAGCAGCCTTCTTTTGATTCGAAATTTCTTTGGCGATGCAACGCACTTCTACCATGGCAGCGCGCCTTGACCGAGGCGGGCGTGCAAATCTTGGCGTGGTGATGTGCGAGGGGCGTTTCGCTTGTTGGAGCGCGTGCTGAATGTTCATGTCGACTTGGCTCTTCGTTCAGGTCAGGGTCGCGGACTTGACGCACTCAAGGGCCGGGATTTCATTGCGGTAGTTTAAAGGAGAGGTCTCACCATTTGGTGTGTGTGTTTAGGCCCCTACAGGAAATAAGAAATGGAAAACAAGTAGAAAACAATAAACAATACACATCAACAATAACAACAAGAAAAAAAAAAAAAAAAAAAAAAAAAAAAAAAAAAGACAACCACAAACACGACGACGGCCATTCTCATGGCTCACAACGACACAGCACGGCTCATTCCACCAATTTTCCGCCGACGCACAACCCACCATGGCGCGGCCGTTGGCCCCCCGTCCTGGCGCAGCGACGCCACATCCAGAGCGCTCCCTTTGTTATTGCAAACAGGCCACAGTAATGACGATGATTGGGGGGGGCCAAGTTTCCTTGTAGCGCAGATGATGCTGACCCGAAAAAAAGCGAACCAAAGAAAGGAAAGGAAAGGAGAAGGAGAAGGAAAGAAAAAGACATGGAAGAGAACTGTAGAGGAACGACGGAAAGAAAAGATAAGAAAAATGAAAGAGGCAAAAGGAACAAAACAAACGTATCCTTGGGGTGCCAAAGGGGCCATAAAGGCCTCGGACCGATGCCTCACTTCCAGTATGGCCATTCGATGTGCGGTTCGTGAGTTGCATCTCCAGGAACTGGCAAGGTCGTTTGCCAGTCCACGTGTACGTACGTCTATGAAAAAATATACATGCTTGTCAAGCCAAAAAGCCAGGCATGTTGTTCCACATGGCATCTCTTTGATGACGAGAAGGCTACATCTTTGTCCAACTGAAACATCTATGTAAGAGATACTTGGCGCATCAAGCCAAGTCATTCTGTAGCAGGAGTCTCAAGTACTTGCAGTTGTATGGAAAAACAAGCTGGTATTGGAGTACGAGCATACACACCACCTATGCACTGCGCCATACAAGTACACGTCGTCTATGCACTGCGTCCTATGAGCGAACGCTACGCGCAGTCGAGCATACGTTGCACCTATACACTGCGCTACTACAAGATTTAGCCGGTCACTTGAAGTCACTGAAAGCTAAACCAATGATGTACTGAAGAAAAATGGGTCGCTACAGAGGTGCAGCCCTCGGCTTGCTAGCGCATTCGGGACCTCGTTGCGGGCTTGGCGCGATGGCGATACGGGAAAGGAAAGTAGGACTGTTTAAGGGTTTCCACGGAAAAAGACAAGAAGAAAGGCAAGAAGAAAGAAGAAAGAAGAAGAAAAGAAAGAAAAAAGAAAGAAAAAAAAAATAAAAAAAAATAAAAAAGAAAAAAGAAAAAAAAAAAGAAAAAAAAAAAAAAAAAAAAAAAAAGAAAAAAAAAAGAGAGAAAGAAAAAGGGAAATGAAAAAAAGAAAAAGGCTACACTGACATCATAGACACCGCGGGCATTCTCGCATACCCCTTTTTTGCGTCCCCTTTCACCCCGGCGGGTCCTTCGGGTCTCGGGACTCAGGAGGGGGGTGACTTGCAAAACGGCGATTGGTCGAGCCGTTCTGGTTCCAGCCTTTGGGGAAATCTCGTATTCCAGGGGAGACATTTTGATTGGTGCGGCTGCGCCGGGGCGAGAAATGGGCGCGGGAGATGGAGGCAGGCAAGAAGGGTCATCATGGATGGGAGAGGAAGAGAAGGGGGGGACGCGCTTCGTGGCCGTAGCGGTCTTCTTCAACGCACTGGCGGAGGCACGAGCGTCGATGTCATTCCTCGGCGCGGACCTGGAGGCGACCGGCGGGGGGGGGGGGGGGGAGAGAACGGCTGCGGCGACTGCGCCGGCCATTGTAAGCAATGTGATGTGTGCGGTCTGCATGTGATGTCGGTGGTTTTGTCTGCAGATTTAGGAAGAAGACTAGACACTAAGAATAGTCATGGTAATATTCATGATGACAACAATAGTAATGATGATGATGATGAGAAAAATGCTAAATCTGGGATACGAAAAAGGAAATAGTGGGAAATTTCGCTTCAGAATCACCGGCACATGTCGCGGGAGCGTAGGCCGGCGCCACCTATTTTGGGCGGCGCCTTTGCCCGTCCGTCCCGAATGTCGACGGCGGGCCATGTGTGGTCAAAGCCGAGATGTAGTAGATTGCCTGACTAGAACGATGGAAGGGGACGGAAACGGAACAGCCCACGCAAGCAGGCGATGATGGGACAGTGGCCCGTTATTTTTATTTTTATGTTTATTTTTATGTTTATGTTTATGTTTATTTTTATTTTTATTTGTATTTGTATTTGTATTTGTATTTATATTTTTATTTATATTTATATTTATATTTTTATTTGTATTTGTATTTGTATTTATATTTATATTTATATTTATAGTTATATTTATATTTTTATTTTTATTTTTATTTTTATTTTTATTTTTATTTTTATTTTTATTTTTATTTATATTTGTATTTATATTTATATTTTTATTTGTATTTGTATTTGTATTTGTATTTATATTTATATTTATAGTTATGTTTATATTTATATTTATATTTATATTTATATTTATATTTATATTTATATTTATAGTTATATTTATATTTATATTTATATTTATATTTTTATTTTTATTTTTATTTTTATTTTATTTTTAGTTTATTTTTATTTTATCTTTATTTTATCTTTATTTTATCTTTATTTTATTTTATTTTAATTTTATTTTATTTTAATTTTAATTTAATTTTATTTATATTTATATTTATATTTATATTTCTGTTTCTATTCCTATTCTTATTTTTATTCCTATTCCTATTCCTATTCCTATTCTTATTCTTATTCTTCTTTTCTATTTGGCCTTTTTCGGCACGTCTTCATAGCTGGCATTGGCGCATTCAGTTTCGGACGGCATATTTGCGTCAATTTCGGTTGATGGAAGGAGGGGGGTTGGTGTTTTGTTCGTGCTTGCTTGGGCCCAAGGGTGCTGCTTCTCGAACGATTTTCTCGAACGGGTCCTATTCTCGACTGAGCTCTGGGATGTCAATGGGCTCTACGATGCGGATGGCACGTACGCAACCGATACCATAGGATGAAGGCAGGCCGACCTCCGGACAAGAGACACGCGCATTGCATCATGCGCCGATTGTGTACTCTGGATCTGGGCCGTCATGCGCGCCTGCCACAGCCTGCAGTCATGCGATGCTGCCTATACCCCCCCCTTCTACAGTTCATTCATGAATCCCAAGGACGTGGTGTCTGCGGAACAAGGGTTGGGGGGGGGGGGGGGCACATTTTGATCCACCAAGGCGCGTCTAGACGGGAGTTGGAACCGCCGCGGTCTCCATTTTCCCCTGACAGGATCGGCAGTGGGGTAACATTGTTATACGAAGGGGATCCTTGCTCGTATAATGACGATCATGGGGACAGGGACAGGGTGCACTGTCTTGCGTGTGTGTGTGTATGTATGGATGATGGATGGATGAAAGTTGGCGAAATATGCATGTATGCTCTGCATTCTCCCTTCCACCGCAGCCGAGGCAAAGCAGCCGAGGCAAAAGAGCCTCAAAGTCGGGCAACCGACCACCTGGTGCCCTCGAGCCATCCCCTTGGCCCCTTTTCCCAAAATAGGGGCAAACAAAGGCCAGCAAAAACCCACTCACGATGAGCCACCGCAGCCACAACCCGGCAACAACGTCATACGTATTACCCGCAAGAATGGATCGCTACGTCAACGGCGCGGTCTCTAGTGGCCTTGTCTGCGGCAAGTTTTGCGGGGGACGCTTGCATGCCACGGCCACGGACTTCATCTTTGGGGCCCCCTTTCCGGGAGTCACGGCGGCGGGTGGTGCAGCAGATGCAGGCGCCAGCGCTTGTTTGCTGGTGCGGGCTGTCGTCGGCCGATGCCAGGATGCTCTTTGTATTTCATGTTTCTTTCTTTCATGTTTCTTTCTTTTGATTCAGCTTGTTTCTTTTTTTGTGCTTTCCCGCGGCGCTAGTCTGCTCGTCGGCGACGGCGGCCCCACCTGCTGCTGCTGCGGAGGCTGTGCGGTCTGGTGGGGCGGAGAGCGGAGACTGAGAGCGGAGACTGAGAGCGGCATTGGCGGCATGGACGGCTCAGACATGCAGACACCGGCCGTGGAGTCTGGGACCGTCATCGAGTCCACGCTTCCAGTCCATGGGCCAAGACGACCTCGTCGCAGTATATAACGACGCAGCAGCCCTCCCTTCCGTTCCACGCTCCATCACCACCATCATCTCCATCTCAACTCACTCACCCACTCACCTTTTTTCTCAAACAACACCCCTTTTTCCCCCTCCCAAAACAAACCAACCCCAACCCTCAAAATGAAGGCCTTCACCATCCTCTCTCTCGCCACCTCCCTCGTGGCCGCTTCCCGCACCGGCAGCTTGGCCGACAACAAGCCCACCGTCAACATCAACATCCGCCACCTGGAGATCCAGAAGAGCCTGACCAACGGCCAGGAGATCCTCAACTTTGTCACCTTTGTCGTCAACGAGGGTTCCGGCCCGGCCTCCACCTGCACTGCCTACAGCCCCGACTTCAAGCCCCGGTCCAACGCCAATGGAGTCTACCAGTGCAGCGATGTTGCGCACAAGTTCAGCTTCAGCGTCTACCCCAGCACGAAGCCCGACCACATTCAGCTCCACTTTTTCGATGCCGGCCACCCCGAGTACGTGATGCATTCCTCATGTCTTTCTTCTTCTTCTTCTTCTTCTTCTTCTTCTCATCTCTTCTTCTTCCCTCCATAAAAGACTAACCGCGTGTGATAGTGGCCTGAGCGACATCCCCCTTGCCTGCACGCCCGTTGCCGGCTCCCAGACCGTCCACCGCTGCAGCCAGTTCCAGGAGCTCACCATTGTCGTGTAAGCGGCCGACGCAAATCATAGTCTGTTCCGAACCATTTCGTATTCGCCATACCGTCTCGGGTACGAAAAGCGTTCCGGAATTGATCTAGCCACCTCTCTTATAGTTCACTTCGGCAGTCATGTAGTTTTAGCAAATGTACTCGATTCATCAGATGAAAACATTAATCTTGTCCAAACCTGCTTCGGTATGCAATGTGCACGTCTCGTAACACCCGGGGAGGGATGTGCTGATGCAAAACACTCCTTTGCATGATTTCCCACATGTACTTTCCAAGGCGGTAATTCAGCCGATCAAGGCACATCGTCTCGATCTTGCAATGACACAGCCAGGGACGTAACAGCATATAGGATGGCTTACATGGCACAGCCCTTGGATGATTGTGCGCGCACCGGCTTTGTAGGAGTCATCAGGCCAATGACGTATAAATCGGAGAATGGGGCACCATACACATGCAAATCATTCATTGTTTACGCCAGACAGCACAGCTCGAATGCGTTTACGCATGTGCCATCTGGCCATCGCTGGACCGGTCAAGCATGAGTTGAGAGGAATTCTAAAAATAGACTTCGACAGCACCCATTCTACCTTGAGCAATACGGCGTATATGGAAGGATGCGGAACCCTTGCCCTTTTTCTTTCTCGTAATATCTGCAATCAAGCTTATACATGTTAGCTTGGCTGCCAAGGAGGGGCGGCGCTTGGATTTTTTTTTTGTCAAATCATTCAGGGGGTAGACTGTACGCGCTCGGCTCCTTCGGAGAAGGGCCGCCGGTTCTGGTCCACGGAACATCATTCGAGGGGGTCCGGCGTACAGCTGTACATGATCGAGATTCCATCATCTCGCGACCAGGTGCCTGGACATGCGAGGCCATCTCGGCAGCAGATCCCAACTACCCAGCCCACCTACGCGCTTGACACCTCATAACTGCCGAAGGGATCAACGACGCCCATATGCAGACAGGGATCCTCATTCTCTGCATTTGCACCAGAACCACAACCCCCTGGGTCCATAGCTCCCTATAAGGACCTCATTGCAGTATATAAAGACCCAACAACTCCCTTCCGTCCCAAACCTTTCCCTCTCCATCATCACAATCATCACAGTCATCTCCATCCAATCCAATCCAATCACCTCTTCCAAACAACAAGCCTCTTTCCCCCCCAACAACCAACACCAACCATCAAAATGAAGGCCTTCACCATCGTCTCCCTTGCTGCCGCCCTCGTCGCCGCCGCCCCCGGCCTCGACAAGCGCACCGAGAACATCAAGATTGACCACTTCGAGATCGAAAAGACGGTCAACAGCAACTACCCCATCATCAACATGGTCTCCTTCGCGCTCGCCGGCCATGACAACCAGCCCGTGTCCTGCGCCGCCTTCACCCCCGACTACAAGGACCAGTCCAACGCCAACGGCGTCTACAAGTGCAGCAACGACAAGTGGAGCTTCAGCATCTACCCCGGCAAGACCCCCAACAGCATCAAGCTCAACCTCTTCCAGATCGTTCCCGACCAGTACGTGACACATCAACCCCCCTTTTTTCTTCTTTATATATATATATATATATATATATATACATATATATATATATAAATCTCTTCTCTCTCCAACACTGACCCGCGTGACACAGCACCACCCGAAATGCTCTGGGCGAAATCGCCCTCATCTGCACGCCCATCCCCGTCGGCCAGAACAAGTTCCGCTGCGGCCAGGCCGACCAGACCGTCTTTGTCATGGCATAGATGGATGACAACCTTGTATATTAGTTCCCTTCAGCAATTCCTATCGTCTTAGAAATATCTATTTAGCCACTGGCTTTGAATCAAACGTCGCTCCATCTAAACCTGAAGACTTGCCTCCGCTTTCGCATCATGCTTGTGCACGCTTTCGTCCGTCATTGGTTCTGCGGTGCCGCCAGGTTGGGCGCGCAAACAGCCACGACCCTTGAATGGGTTTCCAGACATGGAAGTCGACAGGCGTCGTGGGGCCCGATCCAACCGGTGACTTGAAGAGATCAACAATAGATGTAGCCAAGGGCCTGATGGAATCCTTCCAAGTGGCACCTTACGGTTGGCTTGCGTTGGGGGCAGACGTGTTTTTTTCCCATGTCGCGGCCCTTGTGCGGATTCCATGCCCTCGTTGGGGGCGCCTCCGGGCGCTTGGACGGATATGGCATGTTCTGGAAGTTGCCTGAATGAATGCGGCATCTATAAAACGAGCTCTGCCATTGACGCCCCTTGCCTGATTCACAGCCGCAGCCAAGATGACGTGGGCTCGTATCGGGTGTAGAGTGATGCAACGGTTGGATTGCCCATTGCCGACAGCCACATCTCGCCATCTGTCGGCAAGGTGCGCGGAAATAGGAGGCAATTTGGGCAGCAGGAGTGTGCGAAATGACAGCATGGAGAAAGGATAGAGAAACCCGACCGAAAAGAGCTGCATTGACAACACCGAAAATAACGATATGCACCGCCCCACTCCCCCCTAATTCTAAATCCTTCAAGCCAAGCCACCCCCGCCAGTCCTATTTCCCCCTACCGAACCCAGCTCAGCCCCCCTACTGTATGTACACCATGTACACCTGTCCGTCGATCGCGCAAAGACCTCATCGCAGGATATAAAAACTCAAACCGCTCTGCCTTCCATCTGACACTCTCCACCCTCGCAATCCAATCACATCATCTCTTCCCGACAACCAAGCTTCAGACAACCAACACCACCCATCAAAATGAAGGCCTTCACCATCCTCGCCCTCGCCACCTCCCTCGTGGCTGCCGCCCGCCCGGGCCTCTCCCACGTCCCGTCGGAGAACGTCGACATTCGCAACTTCAACCTCCAGAAGACCATTGTCGACGGTCAGCCCGTCTTCAACTTTGTGTCTTTTGTGCTGGAGGGCGCGAACAAGGTGCCTGCCGTCTGCAGCGCCTTCAACCTCGACTTTGGCGGCCAATTCGAACACAACAACGGCATCTACCAGTGCAACGACGGCGGCAACAAGTTCACCTTTGGCATCCACCCTGGCGCCACCCACGACATCATCAAGCTCAGCATCTACCATGAACTCCGCCCCACGTACGTACCACATAATCCTCCCATCTTTTTTTTTTTTTTTTTTTTTTTTTTTTTCTTCTTTTTTTTTTTCTTTTCTTTTTTTCTCCTTCTTCCTATTTCTTCCTCA
>SRPU01000279.1:0-24158 GCA_018360185.1 Claviceps lovelessii
TAAAGGTTTTTATAAATAAACTATAGATAATTAGACTAGTTAATAGAAATAAGTAACTAGTTTATAAACACTAGCTACTAAATTACTATATCTTAATAGCGCTATTGCTCTATAGTAAGCTTATATAATAATTATGCCCTTTTAGTGTATTTTAACTTATTTATATTTTTTTACTTATTAAGTATAAGGTTTAATATAGAAATAGTAGTAAGTAAACTTTAAGTAGTAAGTTAGTAGTAGGCTTATAAGAGGTACTAGAAAATTATACTAAAATTTAAAAATACTTTAGGTTATTAGTTTTCTTCTTTATAAGATAAAAGACTTTATAGTAAAGATATACCTAATATATATTTTATTAAAAAAAAATAGTAAGTTAGTAGTAATATTTAAGTAAAAATATAAGCTAAAGGAAAAAAAAAGGTTTTTTTATATAAGAATAAGTTTTATTATTATACTTATAGGTAGTATATTTTATACTTACCTTTATAAATTAAGAAAAGAAAATATATTAATAAAAGAATAATAGCTACCTTATAGTAAGTTACTTACTATTAAAGGGGCTATATACTATAGAAATAGGTATACTAGCTATAATATACTATAGCTATAAATTATATTTCTCTTTATTATTAATAAAAGCTTTAAGTTATAACTTTTAGGTATAAACTTAATGCTTATAATATAAGTAGGGAAGTTTCTTTTTATTAATAGTAAGAGTATAGCTATTAATATTAAACTATAGCTATTAATAAAGTATAGAGTACTTATACTATAATTATTATAATATTAGGGGTAGAATTAAGTTCTATAGTAATATAGTAATAGTATTTTATTAAAAAAGTGTAATTCTTAGAAGCTATAGTAAATTAGCTAAAGGTTAGTAGTAAAAAAGTAAAAAAATAGCTAAGTACTTATAGAAAATTTATTAAAAAAAAATAAGAAGAGAAAAGGCTTATTATAAAAGTAAAGGTAAGTAGTAAAGTAATAAGTAGTAATTAAAAAAATAAGGTTAGTAAAATAAAAAAAAGAAAGTAAAAAAAGAGTAGTAATTTTACTTAAAGCTTATAAAGAAGGAAAGACTTATAGTTAGTAATAAGAATAATAAAGAAAAAAAGATAGAAAAAAAAGGGAAGAAAAAAGTACTTTTATAGTTATTAGGGAGCCTATAAAAATAAAGGTATTATATATAAAAGTAATTCTAACTAAGTAATTAATATGCTTAAATTAGTAAATTATAGCATAGTAATAGTAGCCTAGCTATATATTAGTAGCTATTACTAGCTATATTAATAAAGTAAGTTTTTAACTTAATAGTAATATTTTAGAAAAAAAAGAGGCTAGCTATATTAAACTATTTTCTTTTATAATATAATAAATTAAAGCTATTATAATAATTATATAAGAAGCTAGCTATATTACTATAGCTTACTTTAAGCCTTAAATTAAGAAAGTAAAAGAGAAATAGAATATTTAAATAAGTTAAAGGCTAGGTAAGTAAGATAAGGGAAAAAAGAGAATAAATTATAATGCTTAGTAGGTATACTACTATATTACTATAACTTCTTAGTATAAGAAAAAGTAAGGTTTTAGAAAAAATAAGGCTAGAAAATAATATTATAATATAATAACTATAGGCTAGTAAATTAAAATGCTTATAAAGAATATACCCTTAATAAGTAGTATAGTAGTAGTATAGTTACTTAACCTATAAGAGGTATACTAGTTAAAGTTATAATTAAGTATAGTTAGTAAAATAGGTAATAAAAAGTAAGAGTATTTTTAGATTTAGCTTTATAAAAAAATAAGCTTAATAGTAAAGGTAGGCTTTACTTTATAAAGAAATAAGTATAATAGTAAGGGAAGTAAAGCTATTATAGAGACTTTAGGTAAATAGTAAAATAGTAGTAAGCTTTTAATATAACTATAAATTATTAAGAAAAGGTAATAAAAGATAGTCTTTACTTTATAGGGAAATAAATATAATACTAAGGGTAGTAAAACTATTATAAAGACTTAAGGTAAATAGTAAGATAGTAGTAAGCTTTTAGTATAACTATAAATTACTAAAGAGAGATAATAAAAAGCAGTCTTTACTCTATAGGGAAATAAGTATAATACTAAGGGTAGTAAAACTATTATAAAAGCTACTAGTAAGTAGTAAGTAAGCTATAACTTATTTATAAAACTATAATTAAAGGTAATTATAAGGAAAGAGGGGGTATTTTATTATAACTATTTCTTCCTAAGGTTTTATATATAGCTAGCCTTATAAAACCTAAGGGGGGTATAGAAGTTATAAAGTATATAGTGCCCTTACTATAACTTAGCAGTACACTAAGAAGGTATATAAAAGGAGAAGCATATATATTTATATAATAGGGTAAAGATTTATACCTTTAAGCACTACCCCCTACCTAGCAGCTACATTACAGTGCATCTTCTATGTCTTAGTCTTCACTCCACTAAGCAGTATCCCGTATCCAGCCTTGACATAGAATCTACTAATAAGGTTAAAGGGTATTTAAAAAAGTCCCTAAAAAAGCTTAATATAAGTTTAAAAAAGCCTTTAAAAGAAATAAATATAACTTTATAAAAATTAATAAAAAAAAGTAATATAGGTATATATAAATACTTATTAATAAGTAAAAAAGAAGTAAATATAATAGTTTAATATACTTAAATATTAATAAATAAATCTTAATATATAGCTATTAACTATTTAACTTAGTATTATATTTTAAATAACTAAGTATTACTATAATTAATACTAGTCTTTAAAAAATAAATTATAGTAAAATTAATAGTAATAGTAAGTAATGAATATTTAAATATTTTTATAATAATAAACTAAAAATACTTTAAATAAATTAAGGTAGGTAGGGGTAAAAAGCTAGTAGCTATAAAGGGTATAGTATACTTCTTAATAGTATATAAAGTAGTTATAAATTAAGTATATAAAGCTTTAAAAGGCTTAGTTAATATAATTTTTTATTTCTTATTATTAATAGTATTATAAGTAAGAATATATAATGCCTTTATAGCTTTACTATAGTATATAGCTATTACTATTTTATAAGTAAGGTAGTATAGGGTAGGACTTTAAATAAATATAATAGTATTCTATATATATATTATTTTTCTTTTTTTATACTTTTTATAAAAGTATACTAAGCTTAGAATATATAAGAATAAGCTATTATTAAATATATATATAATATAGAATAAGCACTATATATTTAAATTAAAAAGGTTAATAAAGGTAAATAACTTATTTTTAAAGTTACTTTTTACCTTATAGTAGCTTAAAATATAATAGCTATTTAAAGGTAGGGGAGGGGGAGAGGGAGTATTAATAGTAGTAGCTATATTTTTACTATACTTAGCTAAGTATACCTAAGGTAGTAAATAAAGATAAAAAGGCTTACTAAGAGAATTTAATAAGAAGTAATAAAGAATTAATATTAAAAAAAAAAAAAAAAAAAAAAATTTATATAGTTTTATAGGGAATTATAAAAAGGGAATAAAGGTATACTAAAGTTAAAATAATAATAATAGGCTTCTAAATAAAAACCTAAGTATTAATAAGAGGTAGGATAAGGGAATAATATAAAACTTATATTTATAGGGACCTAAGGGCTAAATAGAATATTTATAGTTAATAGCTAGTATATAATTAGCTAGCTAAATTAGGATTTTAGAATTTTTATTTTTAGGTTTATTTATTATTAATAAGCACTATATTATAACTAGTTAGAACATAATAGTTCTGCCTATTAAATTGTATTACTAGCACTTTTATATTATTATTATTACTTAAATAGCTGCTAGCTAGCTAATAGCTAAAGGGCAGTATAAGTAAAGGGGCTATATAATAAATTTAAGCTAGTAGCTTAGATTCTTAGTAGAGTAGGAGAGGGGTATATAAGGAGACCTATTGCACCTATAGGGCAAACCCTAAGGATATACACTATATATATAGCGTATATATAGAGGAGGGGAATAGTAGTCTCCCCTTTCTCTTTATAGATAATAATAACTTTATTAACACTAGATTACAGTGGCCATCTAGGCTAGTCCATAACAATTATAGCTATAAATTATATTCCTTTTTATTATTAGTAAAAGCTTTAAATTATAACTTTTAAGTATAAACCTAATACTTATAATATAAGTAAGGAAGTTTCTTCTTATTAGTAATAAGAGTATAGCTATTAGTATTAAACTATAGCTACTAATAAAGTATAAAATACTTATATTATAACTATTGTTACATCCAGAAGGAGCTGATGATGTATTCATGATCTATCTAAGAATGCTCACACTATACAAAATGTATGGTATGGGCATATCTGGCAAGATGCCTGAGATATAAGGCTAAACTAGGGCATTATAGTCTGCAGGTTCTAAAGAGATTAGGCTAAGAGGAATCTAGAAATCTTGCAATATATAACACCACCCCTATAGCTAAATAATTAGCCTATACTAGATATATATAATATCTATTTATAAAGGAGTGTAATATAGAAAATGTTAGATATATTAAAGGGTCTAAAGAAAATTTGCGTAAGGAAGGTTAGGCTTCCTAATAAGGTTAATAAATTATAACTAACGTTAATACGTAAGCAATAGAAAATATAGGGAAAATGTATAAAAAAAGGAGGAGAGAGAAATAATTAAATATAATTAATAATGTCTGTGCGTAGAAAGCTTAGACTTTGTAATTATATAAAGTATCCACATAAAGTTACTATGTTTATAGTGGTTAAGGCCTTTAGTAAAGCTATTAGTAATTATCTAATTAGTGCTAACCTACTTAAGGCAAAAGAGGCTATTATAAATTCTCTATATAACCTATTTATATTATAAATTAATATACCTTATGTAGCTATAATACTTTTTATTAAGTATATTTGCCTTAGCGTTCTAACTATCTATAAATAAAAGCAGTGGTTAGATTTAACTAAATCTAAAGTCCTTAATTAGTTAAGAGACTTAAGTTATAGATAGCGCTATAGGCGTGAGATTTAGGAATTTAGCCTCTATAGTGCTTAATATAACTATAGACTACTGCTTTAAAGCCTAAAGAACGGCGCCGCTATTAACTATTATAACGTAACTAGTAGTAGAGCGCCTTGTGTTAAGGTTATTGCTATAAGAGGCATTGCTGTAGCTGTAGACTTAGAAAGTGTGATTAGTAGTACCCTAACTAGGTATACTATTAAGAAGAACCCCTAGTTTTTTTATTCCTTAAAGATATCTCTAAAGGTATTTCTTTAGGTCTATATAAATCTGCTTTAGGGCTAGATTTGCTATACTAAGCTTATTTACTGTATATATAATATTAGGTTTTATGTATATTAAAAGCTAGTTAAAGTAACTAATTTTGCATTGCTAATTCTTTAGAATTCTAACTATTAGGAGGTCTTTCTAATTTAGAGGAATCTTAAGCTTAGGAAGCTAAGGCATATAAGCTAGGGTTAGGCTAGAAGTATTATGCTATTAAAAAATAGAATTAATATACTTTGCTTAATAAAGTAAAATAGTCTAGTGGTTATAATTTTATTTAAATTATATGCCTAGGAATATTTAGACTATGCTTAGCCGTTTAAGCTTATATTATAATTCTAGTATATTAAGTATAGAGTCTATAATAGTATTTAAGGAAGCCGCTATAATAATGTTATTAATATAAAGAAGTAAGAAAATAAAGTTATTATAAGTAAAAATATATAGCTTGCTTAAAAGGCACTTAAAGCTATACTTAGAGAGCTTAGTAAATATATTATTAAGCTACTAAAGAGGGGATATTAGAAGACTATAGAGTGTATAATTAAGGCAATATATATATCCTAACCTATCTATATAGCTATGAGGTTGCCTTATAAAGACCTTAGATTTAGCCTTTGCGTTTAAAAAGGTATTAATAGTATTATACTACTGCTACTTAAGATTAAGGATAGCAATAATTATGTAAAAAAATGCGTAAAAAAACTAGGTATGCTACTATAGTATAGAGATTTTAAGCATTAAAGACCTTAGAGTGTTAGTTGCTATAAATAACCTAGTAAGCCTTTAGAAAAGGTAGCTTATTAATAGAATATTTAATAGTATAAACCTATTAGCTATTAAAGATAATAGCGTTCTTTAGTGTATATATAAGACTTTAGCTATTCTTTTATTATATTTTTTTTAATTCTTTAATTTTAGCTAGCTGCTAAAAGGTCTAATAGTTAGGCAGCTTATATGCCTTAAACTAATTTAATAGAATATATATCTTTGTATTTGCTATGCTTGCTGCTTATACTATTATTATGTAATATAAAGGGTTTATTAAATTGTCTAAATTATAGATATTGTTATTATAGTATGTAAGATTTATATGCTTAGGCTCTTTAGAGCTGCTAGGAAAAGCGCATTTCTAACTATATATTGTAATGTGTAAATAATCCTTATAAATACCTATATGTAATAATTATCTTATACTAAGCTAGGTGGAAGAGGACTCTTAGTTAACTGACTTTAAGCTTTAAGCCTATATATTCTTTGCCCTATATTTACTTAATGCTTATTATATTTTTTCTTTTTAAAGCGGAAGAGTGACTTTACCTATAACTACCTCTAGAGACTTAGCAGTTATAATAATATCTTCTATATTAGCTAAATCTATAGTATCTAGCCTATTCTATATCTTTATATCTTTAATAGAGGGAATAGGCTTAAAAAGTGCCTTATTTTTATATTTATTAGGGTTAATAATAAGTTCTTTTATATATTTAGATATAATAATTTGCTTTTTATATTATAATTCTAGTAAGTTCTTTAATATTATTATTATTAGTAGCTTAAAGGGACTATAAAAAGGAGGTTCCTTAGGAGAAGTGGTTAACCTTTAGTATATTTAATTAAATAAAAGGTTATAGTTTAGTATGTTTTTAGTAATGTTATAACCTTAAGAGGCATTTGCAGTATAAGGCAAGGCTAGGTATTATTAGCCTTTATTCTACTATATAGGGTTATCCTTAGCTATAGAATCTATATAAGGCAGAGTAATAATTCTCCTGCCCTCTTCTTTAAATATAGAATTAACTAATTTTATAATAAATTTAGTTTTATTAGAGGCATTATAAGATATAATAGGGTTCTTTTAAAATTAAATATTTTATGCCTTAATAATATAGCTTTCTTTTAGTAGCTAAATTTTAAATAAATAGTATTTATTGCCTTTTATGCCTATAAGGCGCCCCTTTTTTACTTTAAGGGATATTTTCTATGCTTTAATATGCCTTTTATTAGGGATATATATATAGGTAATATACCCCTAGGTTTAAAGATTTTTTATAAATAAGTTATTAATAAGGCTAATTTTATTAAAGAGCGCTTATTATAGTAATTTTCTATTAAGAGTGCTGCTAGTTAGTAGAATATTTATAATCTTAGCTATATACTTTATAATATAAGGCTAGAGTGTATTAAAGAGCTTAGCACTAATTGTTAATACTTAAGCTATATTTATAAGGGTTCTCCTAGCTTTTTTAATAATACCTTAATAGGTAGGAATATAAGGAGCCCTAGTGTAATAGATAATGCCTTTTTTATAGTAGTAAATTATAAACTTTTTACCTAGGAATTCTATAGTATTATTAGTATAAAAGCATTTAATAGTAAAGCCACTACTTATATTTTTTACAGTAGTTTACTATGCCTTTATAGCTTTTTATAAATTCTTATAACTTATAGTTAGAATAACCTAGTAAAAATAGGTAAAAATATTAATTATATATAGTGTATAGTTTTTACCGCTAAATCCCTCTAGTTTATATATAATATAATTCTAGAAAATGCGCCTAAGGAAGGCATTAATATTAAGTTATAGCTTATAATAAATAATCTAGTTAGCTTTTGTAAAATAGCATGCTTTATAGTGAAAATTATATAGAGAGATTAGATTAATTAATATGCCTGCTTCTTTATATGCATAGAGTATTTAATCCTTTCTTATATACCTAAGCTGCTTATATAAAAGGCTATATTCTATATTCTTTATAATAGCTTTAGTAGGTAATGCTATAAAGTTAAAGTAAGGTTCTTTATTATATAGCTTAAGTACTATAATATTAAATACTTAATAGAAGAAAGCTATAAGTTATGCTAAAGACTTTATAATTAATTAATTTATAAACCTATTTATAATAATTCTAGCTTAATAAAGAAAATTTAGAGAAATTATATTAACTTCTACCTTAAGGGCTAGCTAGGCATTTAATAGCTTAAGATAGCCTCTATTAATAAGTAACTTAACTATTCTAATACCTTTTATAGTAAGTAGCTAACTATTACTTATAGTTATAGGTTTTACTTTAATATTAGTATTTAAGTATATAAACTATTTTATAGAATTAAAGGTATAATTACTGTATTCTATATCTAGAATACAATCTTACCTTATAAGTTAGCTATAATTAGTAGCAGTAGTGTAACTATTATTAATGCTTATAGTTATACTGCTAAATATGCTTCCTACCTATATAATATTAGAAGAGGCTATACTTTTTAGCGTAAATGCTTTAGTAGAGCCCTTATCTTAATAAGCCTTTACTTATATAGGTTTAAGTTTAAAATAAAGCTTTTAGTATATATCTTTTATATACTAAACTTACCTAGTAGAGACTATATAGCTATATTTAAAAGTTATAAAGTCCTCTACCTTCTTTTTCTTATATAAGGACTATTTTATTAAGAAACTAGCTTTTTAGTTCTTAGCTAGCTTATTAAATTTATATATAAAATATTTTAATATCTTAGTCTTCTTAAGACCTTTAGAACTATAACCTTAGATTTTCTATATTTAGTATATATTTAGTATAGCACCCTTTATTGCTTAAAGTATTTAAGCAACCTATATAATATTAGGTAAAGTTATAATATTATTAATTCTTTACTATAGATTTTAGTAATAGTTAAGCTAAGCTCTTATTAATAAAAACTCTAATCTCTTTAATTAAAAGAAACTATTAAGTAGCTTAATAATAGTAATATTAGCTTAAAAGCTATAATTATTATAAATAAGCTATATTAGGTTTATTACGCAGCCCCTATAGTTCTATCCTACTTTAAGAATGTTTTTTTATATATATATAAATAGTATTTGCTATACTAAATATATTAATAAAGTATGTTTTTCATTAGTTATATTAAACTATAGAATTATGCCTTTAAAGTAGCTAGTAAGGCTAAGAATGTAAATATGTATTTTAATAGAGATTTCTTATTCTTTAAAATTCTTAGAACCCTTTAAAGGCGTAATTTATATAGATTTAGGTATTATATTTTTTATACTTAAAGATATATTTATATTATAACTCTAGTTAGCCTTATATAGCTATAGAGTTATATTATAGTTACTTATTATAATAAGATTAATATATTATAAGGGCCTTTTATTAATAACCTTATAACTTAGTATTTAATACTAAAGGATTACTAATTTAGTTAAATAATTTATTAGTATAGGCAGCATACTATTTAGCTAAATTACTATATAGCCTACACTTATATAGAGATTATAAAGTTAAAGATTAGCGGGTTTTTAATAGGCATCTTCTATGCCTTAATAATAAAGGGAGAAAAACCTATAAAGTTCTACCTAGTTATACCTTAGCCTAGTTAGCAGGCATTGCTTTACCCTAATTTGCTATACTTAATAATCTATAATTCCCTATTTATTAGACTAGTACCTAGGCAGTTCTAACTTATTTAGAATAATAGTCCTAGCTAGTAATTAGGGGGTTGCAGTAAGGGCCCTCTTTTTAGTTAAATACTATAAAAAATTATTATAATATTTGCAGCTATAGTGTTTTATACTATAATAATAAGAGTTAATTCTACATACCTAATTACAAAGGTTATGTATTTAAATCCGCTTATATATATGTTTTTTATGTTTTTTTTTGTAAAGAGAATTAGTAAAAGGGTAAATAATTATATAATTAACTAATTAAAGATAAAATAAAGGCTTTTAAATACAAAGGCTATATAGTAGGAAAAATGCGGTTACTAACACTGCTAATTTTTTAGTGTGTCTAAAAAATATATATACTAAATATAGTAAAACGCAATATAGATTTAAAAGATTATAATAAAGATAATAATAAAACGTTAAAAAATCCGGAATGCATAGGGCTTATAACCTATTATATCTAGAAGGAGCTAATAATATATTTATAATCTATCTAAGAATGCTCACACTACACAAAATGTATAGTATGGGCATATCTGGCAAGATGCCTGAGATATGAGGCTAAACTAGGGCATTGCGGTCCGCGGGTTCCGAAGAGATTAGGCTAAGAGGAACCTAGGAATCTCGCGATGCGTAACAACTATTATAATATTAAAGGTAGAATTAAGTTCTATAGTAATATAGTAATAATGCTTTATTAAAGAAGTTTAATTTTTAAAGGCTATAGTAAACTAGCTAAAGATTAATAGTAAAAAAGTAAAGAAACTACTAAATACTTATAGAAAGTTTATTAAAAAAAAAGAAAGAAAGGCTTTTTATAAATATAAAGATAAGTAGTAAAGTAATAAGTAATAACTAAAAGAATAAAGTTAGTATAATAAAAAAAAAAGAAAGAAGAAAAAGAGTAATAACTTTACTAAGAGCTTATAAAGAAAGAAGACTTATAGTTAGTAATAAGAATAATAAAAGAAAAAAGGTAAAAAAAGAAGGGGAGAAGAGAGTGCTTTTATAGTTATTAGGGAGCCTATAAAAATAAGGGCATTATATATAAAAGTAATTTAAACTAAGTAATTAATACGCTTAAATTAGTAAATTACAGTATAGCAATAGCAGCCTAGCTGCGCATTAGCAGCTATTACTAGCTACACTAGTAAAGTAAGTCTTTAACTTAATAGCAATACCCTAGAAAAGAAGGGGGCTAGCTATATTGGACTATCCCCTCCTATAATATAACAAATTAGAGCTATTACAATAATCACGCAAGAAGCTAGCTGCGTCACCGCGGCTCACTTTAGGCCTCAGATTAACAAAGTGAAAAAGAAACGGAACACTTAGACAAGTCAAAGGCCCACAGCGCAGTCACCTAACCTATTAAAGGCGCGCTAGTTAAAAGTTATAACTAATGCGGTTAGCAAGATAAGTAATAGGAGTAAGGGCATTCCTAAATTTAGCTCTATAAGGGAATAAGCTTAATAGCAAGGGCAGTAAAGCTATTATTAAGGCCTTAGGCAGGCAGTAAGGCTATCGTAAGCTTTTAATATAACTATAAATTACTAAAAAGAGGCAATAAAAAGGTAAACTTTACTCTATAAAGAAATAAGTATAAGAGTAAGAGTAGTAAAGCTATTATAAAGGCCTTAGGTAAGTAGTAAAATAGTAATAAGCTCTTAATATAACTATAAATTACTAGAAAGAGGTAGTAAAGGCAGACTTTATTTTATAAAGAAATAAGTATAATAATAAAGGTAGTAAAGCTATTATAAAAGCTACTAATAAGTAGTAAGTAAGCTATAACTTATTTATAAAACTATAATTAAGAGTAATTATAAAAAAAAAGAGTATTTTATTATAACTACTTCTTTATTATAACTATAGTTATAAAATATATATAGCTAGCCTTATAGAACCTAAAAGGGTATAGAAGTTATAAGGTATATAGTACCCTTACTATAACTTAGTAATACACTAAAAGAGTATATAAAAGAAAGAGCATATATATTTATATAATAAAGCAGAGATTTATACCTTTAAGCACTACCCCCTACCTAGCAGCTACGTTATAGTGTATCTTCTATGTCTTAGTCTTTACTCCACTAAGCAGTATCCTATATCCAGCCTTAACATATTAGCTATATTAGCTATAGGCTATATAAAAGGAAAGTAAGTAAAATAATAAAAAGTAGCTTATAAAAGTAAAAATAAAATAATTAAAGAGCTTTAATTAATACTTTTAAAAATTATAGGTATAGTTAAAGCTCTTTAAGCCTTTTAAAGCGCTATATAAGCTATAATAATATAGTAAAATGCCTCCTTTTAGTATAGTAGTAGCTACCTACCCCTATAGCTAGCTTTATACCCTTATATTATTTAAAATAATATATAGTTTTATTTAGTATATTAAGTACCTTACTTTATATATAATTCTCTTAGTAAACTAAGTCCCTCTTTATTATAAAGAAGTAAGTTTATAGCATAAAGCTAGCTTACTATATAGTACTATTTAGCTTATAGGCTATAATAAAGTATTTTTAAATATTATAAAAATTATACTATAGTATGGACTAACGCGTGCTACGGCATGCAAAACAAAGAATATATCTATGTATAGAAAAATAGGTGAGCGGGTACCTCTTCTGTTTTAGGTTTAGTTGCTGCTGTGCGTTCAATAATCCGTTGCTATGCGTTTATGTACTCATGTGCGTTCCCTCGATGATGTATCACGGCGCAGCGCCACCTAGACAGGAGGAGTACAGGGCATGTATGATGAGATCACGTAGAGATAAGTGTCGGGAAGCCCGTGGCGCTGAAGGCGCTGGGTGACGCAAGTGCCGCGTGTGAACCCGCTCAGGGGTTACGCCGTATATCTGGCCGGCGGTGGTCGTCCCATTGGGAAATGCTCACGATGGATTCTCCGGGTCGGGCACATGAAAGAAGGAAGGGAAAAGGAAAAAGGCAAAGGCAAAGGCAAAGGCAAAAGGAAAAATGGAAAAAATGGAAAATTAAATTAAATTAAAATTATATTAAAATTTAAATTAAAATAAAAAAAATAAACAATAAAACACGCCAAATATTAATTCACAAGCAAATCGCTGTGTCCATTCCGTACACACGTGGTGTCTGCTCCGTGAATCGCGGATTTACTTTTTTTTTTTTTTTACATTTCTTTCAGCAGGCCGTGAGTCCATTCTTGTTCTACTCATGTCTGGTCAGTGAGTAGCTTTCCCTTTTTCTTTTTCTTTTTCTTTTTCTTTTTCTTTTCTTGTTTTTAAGAAGAAAAAATTCCTTTTTTTTATTTTCTTTTTAATCTTTTACTATTTTCAAATTTGTCGCGTTTCCATTCGTCTTCCTGGTGGCTCATACAGACATACCAGGTCCCTTCAAGTTCCAAACACTCGCATCTGCAGATCGATCCATCAAAACCCGCACACCCCCAAACCCATCAAAACGGATTCAACACACTCCAAAAAACACTTCAAATACAAAACACAAAAGCCAAGCATTGCTCCCGGTTTTTGCTCGCAAAGCACGGGTAAGGTCCGACGTATAGTTCGGGAGTCCGGCCACCTCGCACTGAACCCCCCCCCCCCTTCGCCAGAGCCTCCTCGTTACTATCGAGATATGTGTCACTGGAAACGCACGATTTGCAGGGTGTGCAATGCCGTCATGACGGACGACTTGTTGACGCCGTGTGATGAATACCATGTCATCTATTCGGAGGGGTCGACTGTCGATGTTGTGTATAGTACGTGTACTTCGTGTTGCTACCCGTCGCCTCCTAGCGAGGCGTGCAGGGGATGGGCCGAATGGGTTGAGATCCATGGGGCTTGGGTCTTTTTGTAGTCGGATCTAAGGAGCAGGAGCTGGAGCAGGAGCAGGAGCTGGGGCTGGACCTGGACCTGGACCTGGACCTGGACCAAGAGCAGGCACAGTCGATGCAGCACGGGGTTCTGATGACCGTGGTCGCCAATATGTCGGATGCTTGCCATCGGAGTAGTCCACAGCAAAGGGCGGTTCGCTGCCGAAGCCGTTCATATCATGTGCCTTGCGCACCTCGTCGTTGACCTGTTCATAATCGCCCTGTTGGTGTTGACGTATTCGCGCCGTCGTGAAAACTCGACCATGATGCCGGGCAGGTCGTTCGCGCCAGGCAGATGGGCCGTGGCAGGGTCATAGGTGTCGTTGAAGATGTCGAACACGACATGCAGGAAGGGGACCCAATTCTCCTTGACCAAGAGTCTGGGCTTGGCGCTGAGGGCAGAGCTGGTATCGAATCCAGCGATGCCTTTTTCGTGGAGGAAGGCAAGTGTGGTTTGCATGAGGGGTTCGGGGTCGTCCCAGGCTCCGGGATAGTGGCGGCTGTGGCGATTGAGGCGACGGTCACAGACGGACAGAAAGTGACGGTCAGGATCAGGCGAGGCTCAGGAGACGGGAGACGGGAGACGGGAGACGGGAGTCGGGAGTCAGGAGTCAGGAGGTAAGCAGCGCCTGGCGTCTTTGTCTGGTGACGCGGGGTTGGGCGGCGCATGTCGTGGCACATTGTGGCACTTTTAGGGGAAAAGCGGTCTCGGGGGAGGGAGTTGATGGTTGTTGTTGGTGGTGTTGGTGGTGGTGTTGCTGCTGCTGCTGCTGCTGTTGTTGTTGGTGTTGGTGGTGTTGCTGTTGCTGTTGGTGGTGTTGGTGTCGTTGACGTCATCGACATGGTTGGTGTTGGCTCGGTGTTGGTCCCCGTCGTCGTCCTCATCGAGGCGGCCCCTGCCCACGGAGCTGTACGGCATAATGGCGCGCAAGTAGGCGTCCCCCGCCGGGGTCAGGCTCATCTCGTTCTCGTCGAGGGCGGCGCACAGCTCGCACCACTCGTTCTCCTCCGGGTACGCGTAGGCGGCGATGCGGTCGTCGTCCTCAAAGTACTGGACCAGGTCCCGGATCAGGCGGTTGACGTAGCGCTGGTCGTTGCAGGGCGAGCGCGGGAACTCGACCTCGCGGGCCGGGTCGTGGCGGCAGCCGAACTCGGTGATCCAGATCTGCTTGCCGTACCAGTACCAGTAGTGGTCGATGTGCTTCTTGAAGGCGGCGACGTCGGGCTCGAAGATGTGGATCGACGTCATCTGCCAGTCGGCCCACTGCCAGTAGCGCACCAGCCACCAGTCCAGCTGCGTGGCCAGCACCGTCGGGCTGCCCATGCGCGTGCCGCGCCTGCGCAGCCGCGCCAGCTGGTGCCTCCACAGCCGCGCCGCCAGCTTGGGCGTCAGCCCCGTGCGCTCCGGCCGCTGCGACGGCAGCAGGAACAGCGGGTGCTTCTGCTTGGTCCACTCCGGCACCTCGAAGAAGCCTTCCCTGAAGTGGGCGAAGTAGCTGCCGTGCTTGGTCGGGTGCTTCGCCCGGTGCGGCGCCGACAGCACCGGCACCGCGATCGGGCCCGTCTTGCCCGTGTCCCCGTCGTTGCCGCGCGGCTCAGACGTGCCGTCAAAGAACCACCCGATGTGCTCGCGCCAGAACGGCAGCGTCCGGTTGCCCGCCGACCCGGCCTTGAGCGCGTTTGGCGACAACATCTTGCCCACCGTGTCCGGCACGATGGGCGGGTGCATCGGGCCGTTGCTGGCCGCCGCGAGTCCGACCCACGCCGCCAGGAGCACGAGGGTTCTGCACATGTTGGAAGACTGAGGGGAGAAGAGGAGTCGGAGGAGTCAAAGAAGTCAAAGAAGTCAAGCAGTCAGGCAGTCAAGCAGTCAAAGGATGTCGGAGGAAATGCAATCCGGAACGAAATACGCTATTTATACTCGTCACACTATCCACGCACCAACATCACCATAAAGCCACGTAAAGGGAAAAAGAAAAGAAAAAAAAAAAAAAAAAAAACTCAATTTTTAGTCCCTCGTAAAGACCACGCCGCCACGTCATCAACACAGCCCGACCGGCCAAGGCCATCCGGCCCGATGGCTCCACCCGGAACAAAACAGAAAGACAGCCACGGCGTCCGCTAGCCAGCCCATACGGGCATGCACTTTTGGCTTTGGTTTTGCGCCAGACGGGCCAAGACGCGCTTCGGCAGGCACATTGACGAAATGGTCGTAAAGTTGGAGGAAGCGAGGGGAGAGGGAACTAGAGAGCTGAGACGAGTATAAGACGAGTACGTAAATATAGAATATAGAGTAATATATATATATATATATATGAAGAAAAAAGAATAAACAAAGAAACAAGGAAAAATACAAGAAACGTAAAAAGGGAGACGGCGGGCTTCTACGCTGCTCGTGAGAGATGGGAACAAGTATTTGTAGGACAGTGGACACGCACATGGGACACAGGACATGGGATAGCACGAGCAAGCAAGGGGAAGCTCTCTCTTGGAAGATAAATCTCGCATCTCAAAAGACAATCTCAAAAGGCAAAGACAAGGCACAAGACGGTAAAAAAAATAAAAAAAAAAAAAACACCTCATGATGAATCCATCGAATCCAGATCCAGAATAGCACGAACAATCAAGGAAAACCTTCATCTCTCTGTAAAGACAAAATCTCAAATCTCAAATCTCAAAAGACACGAGTCGCAAAGACAAACCATGACAGAAACAAGACCAACAAAACACCAAAACGCACCGTGACCAATCGCCCCAAACCAGCTTTCCAGCACCAACCCATCCGTTTCCCACACCACCATCCGAGTGACCAAGTCAGCCACAAAACTAGTCCTTGCAGAACCACAAGCACACCACGGGCTTCTCGCGCGGATTGCCCGTCCGCGTCGCGTCCCACCCAACCTCCTTGATCGTCTTCTTGAGCAGATCCTTGTTCCCGCCATTCACCTCGAGCCCCTTGTACCACTTGCCGCCGCCCGCGCTCTGAATCTCAAACACCTTGTTCTTCTTGGGGACCGGGTTCGTGCACCCGAACCCCTTGAGCAGCTCCTCGAGCGTGGTGTTGCAGGGGATGTGGGCGGCCTTGAAGGGCAGCTGCGCCGTGGCCGGGAGCTGCCAGGGCGGCGTGTTGGACCGGAAGATGTGGGCTTTGGTGTGCTCGGCGGCGAAGAAGAGCGTGTAGCCGGGCTCGCAGCCCACGCCGCCGGTCGAGTTGGTCATCTGCGCGGCCGGCATCGTCGGGTCGATGGTCGGCCAGGGCTGGGCTTGGCGCGGGAGGATGTTGCCCATCCCGTTGGGCTGGTACGAGAAGGTCTGCTGCGTTTGGTAGCCGGCCTGCGCGCCGGGGGGGACGGGAACGAAAGCGGCGGCGGCGGGAATCCCAGCTGGCGCAGGGGGGACTCCGGCGTGTCCTAAGGGATGCATCCCGTAAGTCATGCTGGCCCATGGATTGTGGTGAGGATAAGTACCATAGTTGGGCCCCGGCCCGCCGGAATGATAGATATAAGGTTGGCCCTGGCCCGGAAGGGGAGCTCCAAAGGGCGCAAAGTTGGGGCCGGAGCCTCTGGGGTCGCGACCCGTGACTGGATTCCAACCTCCAGACATTGCTTCTTTTTCGTTTCGCGGAGTGAGATGAGTCGACGACGATTCGAGACAGATGGCAGAAGCTGGGCCAAAAAGAGGGAAAGGGTGCAAAGAGCAAAGGGTTTCAATGAGTATCAGAAATGGGGCTGCCAGGTGTGTATCCAGCGGCTTATATTAGGATCAAACCTCGCCTCCCAATGCCCCGGTATTGGTCCGTAGGCAACAGGCTCCCAGATTGGTGGCTGCAAATAGAGGGCGAGACCAGGCGGTGTATGTATGGTGATGGGGTTTGATGGAGGATATTGTTCAGGGTATGCGTCTGCAGCAGCCCAATCGTGACTCTCCTGGCTTTCCTCCGCCGGTTCGTCTCCTATTCAGACGGACGTTAGCCACCTAGGAGAAACGGACATGACGGCATACAACACGGCTCTGCTGACCACGGTGGCACAGTGTGCTGGCAATCAACAACTCTCTAGCAAACACAGGGGGGGGGGGGGGGGGTGTGACCATGGTGACCATGATGTGACTCACCAGACCAAGAATGCTCGAGAGCTTGGTCGTACGCGTCAGTACTGTCGCTCTCGCTCTCGCTCTCGCTCTCGCTATATCCAGATTCTGAGTCCGAATCGTGATCAAACCGCGCAAGGAAGATTTCTGTGCTCCACAAGGGTCGATCGTGGCTGTCAAAGAAGGTACCAACGATGATCCAGGCCCAACATGAGATATCTTCACATTCAAGATACTGTGTGATGATGAGCTTGGTTGCTGGACGGGGGAAGAAACTGTTGTCTACGTCAACACTCCGTTGCGAGACCGGCACCCTCGACATGAGGGGTCAAAAATACAATCTTTGATCCACGCTCGCAACGGTACTAGGTGGTGCTGATGAAGTTGTGAAGATGGAAGAAGAAAAAATTGTATTCGACCAGAAGAATCTGGTTCCATTTTATACACAAGATAGAAGCACGAAAGGCCCGTCCTGGTCATGTATAGACGTAGCCGACATGATCAACAACTGTAACGTTGGGACGACTTTGACAAAAGGGCATTAGTGGAATGGCCGAGCCAGCCCGCAAACTAAGGACATCTTCCGTGAATCAAGCTGCTTCGACTCCAGCACTTCTCGAGAAGAAGAAAAACATAAGAACACTGATCAGGCAGTCTGCCTGAATCACGTAAGAGAGACATGGAGCGGGGTTCGCCACGCAATCACATGGCCAGCGCATACCTCTTTTGTTTCTCCCGATGCTGATTGCCTAGTCACCGTCACAAAAGTTGTTCTGGGAGCAGATGGAAATCGTCTGATGATGTTGGTAGCTCGTTGTGAACCACAACTGGTCTAGCTAGTGCGACGGATTGTAAGGTATCGTGATTGTATTGTTTGATTGGTGGCGGGGACGGGGACGCGCAAGATGAAGTGCTTGGATTGAGAGATGAGAGGATTCAGAAAAAGGGCCCTTATCGGGGTTGATCATACATCGACCTCATCCGCCTCGGATTTCACGGAATCTCTGGAGGCCAACTTTTGACAGCGTACACTGTGGGATCTGGTGGTTACAAACGTCCGCCATGCTTTTTTTTTTTTTTTTTTTTTTTTTTGGGTGTTCGTGAAAGAGAAAAAAAAGGTTTGGAATGTATTCGCTCAGTCGTCGTCGCTTTGCGGAGAAACGACTCGGACGGTACCCCCTCCGACTTTCCGGTTTCTGGTAGCTTCAATCTCCTTTCTCAATTGCTGTCGTTTCCCTACCTCGGCGACCAGCCCTTTGAGATACACCTCGGACTGGACAGTGGCACTGTAGGCAGCAGGAGTCCAGTTCCAGATGTTACGGCGTTCGACATCCGCACCGGCCGCGAGCAAAGTACGAAGTCCCAGAAGATTGCCGTTGCTGCTGGCGAAATGGAGAGCCGTGTTTCCCTCGAGGTCGGCTCTGCGCACCGCGTCCCGTGGACCACCAGGCACATACGTTAGCAGGATCTGCAAGGCCGTGTCGTGTCCGCCCATGCTGGCCTGCATGACGGCATCCCGACCCCTGCGATCCCTCCGGAGAATACAACTCCTGTCATGTTCGCACAGCAAATGTACGACCTCGGAGTGGCCGGCGCCCGCGGCCAGCATCAAGGCGGTCTGATGGTTCTCGTTCAGGGCTGGGCAGGGGTCCTCGTGACCTGCTTTCAGCAGGCTTTCGCATATATCTTTGTGGCCCAGCGATGCGGCGAGGTGCAGGTTGGAGTTGGAGAGGCCTGACAGAGAGGCATCGGGGTTGTGGAGCAGAGAAGGATGCGAGTCGAGGATTCGTTTGACGAGCAGACCGTCTCCGACGTGGATGGCGCGACGTATGCGAATCGAAGGGTCGATCCTGTGGGTTGGGGTTGGTTGGCAGATGGATCAATGATACGTTGGGAACGGGCTCAGTCAACAAGATACATACATGGCGGATCGCGTGTCATGACGTGCGATGGCTGGCCGGCAGGGTGCAGGAAGGCTCGAGAAACGATGAGGCGGACGGCGGTGGACGACGGTGGACAGTTTTGATCGGGAACAACAACAAGATTCAGGATGAACATGGAACGCACCTGCCTGCAGCTCCAAGCTTCAGGTCTGGTGGGGCAACGGGCTGGCCAAGGCGGCTTTTGACATGGAAGCACTGACACCACATTGAATGTCCCGCGCGCGATGACGAAGCCCGTCCGGCCTGCACTGTGCACTGTGCACTGTGCACTGTGTAGCAGGGAAAGGAGCCCCGGAGGCTCGGATGACTCTCAGTTGTCCGCAGCTGTCTCAGACAGACCACAAAACTGCACGATTTGTCCGCGATTTGATTCACGACAAAACCCACGACAAAACCCATGACGAAATCCACCATTTGATCCAGGTACTAATAGCTACACACACCATAATTCCCCCAAACGCCAAAACCGTCCATCTTTCCTAGCACCTTCCTATCCGCGGATTCTTTTTTTAGATCCTTTCTTTCTTTCATTATTCCTACACAACCAGTTCATTGATATCCCGCTTCGCATTACGCTTAATGCCACATTTCTTCAAGCAAGCATCAATGCCCAACGCAATATTGGCCGGAATCCCCTCCCGAAACGACTCGATATCGGCCCCGTCCCACGACTGCACCCCCCTCCCCAGAGTCGTCTTGATGACATCGGGCCGCAGCTGGAAGAAATTCTGCGCAATCGTCTGCACGCCCGGGTCCGCGTTGTTGAAGCCCGCGACGAAGACGGCGTCCTCACAATCCGGGTTGAACTCGATGTGGATGGCGCCCTGCGGGAAGATGGCCATCTGGAACTTGTTCACCGTGTTGGCCACGGCCCTGACCCCGTTCTCCTCGATGAAATTGGTCACGAGGCGGCCCTCGGCGACAAAGTTGAGCTGGGTGGCTCGATTGTGCACGTGAGGCGAGTTCATGCCGCAGGGGCCGAGGAATCCGATTGTCATGGCCGCGCCGTTGCCAATGAGGGCAGGGAACGTCTTGGATGTGGCCGTCACCGAGACGCCTCCCTTGCCTCTGGATTGGGAGCTGGCCGGTGCGGCGCCGGGGCTGAAGTCAAAGACAAAGTCGCCCGGCTGGTCGAGCAAGTTGATGCGGTCCTCCTGCGTGGCCGCCGTCAAGAGCTTGGCAATGAGGTCTTGGTTCTCCGCGCGGGTATTGACGGGGACGACGGGCGGGAGGGCCAAGATGAGATCAACGTGGCTGTCGTTGTATGATGTCCTCCTTGAGGGGACGGCGGTGACGACGCCGGCAAGAACCAAGAGCGATGAAATGTTGATATGCATGATTTCGTCGTTTTCGTTTTCGTTTTCTTTTTTTTTTTTTTTCCTCCCGAAAACGAAGCAAGCGTAACGCAAAGGAGACGACCAAAAGATGCTTTCTTCGCGGCAGTCGCTGAAGAAAGAATCACAGGATTGTTGAAGATGACCTTTGTTCAAAATCCAGCGAAAACACGTCATCTTTATAGGGCTTCACCTCGAGCCTGAGGCCCTACTCACCCCTACTTGGACGACGAAAATAGTCATGTCATCGCGACATCAATCACACAGCAGCAACAGGTTTTGTCCTCGATACCAACGTCCATACTCGTGAGCCGCAGCGCGGATGCTAAAAAAGAACAAGCTGCCAGCCAGGCCTCGGAAAAAGAGTAAGCAAAATCAAGCCCCGTCGAGGCTCGGACGTCCGTATACAGCAGTCATCGTATTCCCTTTGTGCAAGCTTATCTGTAAACAACCAAACCGAAAACAGCTTGGACGGCAAGGGGCCGATCTATGCTGCGTTCTGACCATGGCGGCTCAGTCTTTGCCTCCACAGCCACGGCCGCGTCTTGCGAAGGACCAGTTGACATGTATTCTGATGTGTCGTCCACTTACTACGTACATACTACGCGCGGCGTCAGAGGTACGCCATCGCGTACGGCGGGCAGTTGGCCACGAACGGCCGCAGCAATTGACGGGGTCTCGTAGTATGTAACCACCGTTACACAGCATGTCATCCAACACATCCCGGCAAACCGCCCAACCACGAAGTCGGGATCCATCATCTGTAGACAGTCCAGGCGGGGTTTCCCGCATTGTATGTTGTGTATTGTTACGCATCGCGAGATTCCTAGGTTCCTCTTAGCCTAATCTCTTCGGAACCCGCGGACCGCGATGCCCTAGTTTAGCCTCATATCTCAGGCATCTTGCCAGATATGCCCATACCATACATTTTGTGTGGTGTGAGCATTCTTAGATAGATCATGAATACATCATCAGCTCCTTCTGGATGTAACATGTATGCATATATATAGAACTCCACTGCGTAGCGCCGCCCGGTTCCGCCGTGCCATCGAAGCAAAAATGTCTCTGGCAACGCAGCCAGCCACGGTGAGCGAAAGAGACAAGTCAGACGAGGGAAAGACTAAGGGCAATCCATTCATAGACCAAAACAGCAGCAGCATCCCTCGGGATGCACATCACGTTTGACCCATGCAAATACATGGCCCAACCGGATACGACCCTTTTGTATTTTTGACCGGCCGCACTTGAACGGACTTGTTCGAATCCCGGAGGGGCGGCCAAGGGAGCGCGAGAACCGGAGGGTGGGTTATATTATTATTATATTACTCTAGTTAGGCTAGGCCTAATAGCTAGTACCTCCTCCGCCGCGGACAACGGAACAACTGTATATAGGTTTTCCTCCCTGCTCTAGGGTTTTTCCTATAGAGTTTAGTAGCAGAGGTACTAGCTATTGGGCTTAGCCTGACTAGAGTATTAATAATAATAATAACGCGGAGCTGTACAATATATTCTTTAGCGAACAGTTGCAGAAGGCCTTCTTCGACCCCGGTGTGGTTGCTTGTTCCCAGATGGGGTATGTCAGATGTATGCTCTTCGAGCTGCATCTGCCGTTTCCCTTCGAGCTGCATCTGCTCTCTGTGGGAAACACAAATACCTAGTACTATGGAGCAGGGCGGCCAGGCGCCTTGGGATGGGCCACAGGTGCATGCTGGACAAGTGAGGTGCCGAGATTCTCATCAAACCCCCGAATAAAAAGAAAAAAAGCTGGAAGGTACCCACTGGTGGTATCCCGTTATAGAGAAGGCAACTTTGGAGCATGGCAAGTAAACGCCAGGTTTAATATGTTGTCCTTCTGCCGGCTTCGCATCCCTGATGGTTGCTTCGTCCTGGGTCCAGTTACACTACAGAGATCTCAACTAGACATTCAGCTTAACGTCCGATCCCGTCGAGATGTCAAACCTGCCAATAGTGAAAAAAGACAAAAAAAATCCTTCAGGACCTCCTCAAAAGGTACATTTTCTCCTTATTTTTCTAGCCTGCGGAAGGAAAAGGGACAGCACGGACCTGAAATTGGAGACGCTTTGCTCAGGTTAGCCCAGAGGCCCATCATGCCGTATCTACACCAAACCTCAAAAATACATCGTACTGTTCAATGTGTTGACCCTCCATCCCACTTCCGATATTCCGTACTCCCAAAACCAATCCGCACATAACAAAAAAAAAAAAAAAAAAAAAAAAAAAAAAAAAAAAAAAAAAAAAAAAAAAAAAAAACCGCCTTCATGAATTCTTAAACCAGTATCATTTACAGCTTCTCCGCCTCTTTCTTCCGCTCCCTCCTCAACAACGCCTTGTGCCGTTTATCATGGTACTTGACATCGTCCGGATACAGCGGATTCCAAACCGTGTCGCACACCTTGCACTCCGCAAACGCCGCCCGGGAGGAGATATTCAGCGTTGTCTGCACGCCGGGCGAGCGCTTCGACGACCGCCACCGGCGCCGGTCTCTATGCCTGTCCTTGTGCAAGTGCAAGGGAAGCTCGTCTCTGCTGCTCCCGGTTCGGCTGATCGACGGACTCGTTCTTCCGGCTCCGTCATGACGAGATGGCGAAGTGGTGGTGCTGTCCGCGCCGTCGTCCGCTGGGCCCGGGTCCTCTCCTGACGACACGTCCGGCGGTAATGAAGGACCCCTGATTTTGAGCAGTCTTGCTTTCCGTCCGTGTTGTCGCGCGCACGGCATGGCGTTCTTGTTGTTCGTCACGGGCAGCAACGCGGGGTCGGCTTGTCTGTCCGTGGCCCTCGTCGGGCTCTGGCTCTGGCCGTGACTGTGGCTCTGGGACATCGACGCCGCGGGCAAAGGCCGAAAGTAACTCAGGATAGATGACCGCGACGCCCCCTCCGTCGCCGGAAACGACAGCGTGTCGTGCTCAAAGATCGGATCAGGCGCCGCGGGGATCAGAACCACTAGCCGCGTCGAAGCCGGTGTGTGAACTGTGGGTGAGCCGGGCCGCGCCTTCTTGGCCGGCGGTTCGCCGCGGGATTCGGGTGCCGAGGACGGGCATTTTCGGCCATATGTTCGGAGGGGCTTTTCGCGCTTCCGGAGGAGATGTGGTGGTGGCATGCCGGGTTTCGTTCTGGGTAATGGAATGATTAGGTCTGTTCGGCCGGGAAGGGAGTTGAGGTTTTTTTTTTTTTTTTTTTTT
>SRPU01000280.1:0-24152 GCA_018360185.1 Claviceps lovelessii
CCCCCCCCCCCCCCCCTTTTTCAAATCTTCAACCCGACCCATCCCCATCACAAATCCCCCATGACGGCTGAAAAGACGACTCCTCCGTAGGACGAGAACCGCGATGCCATGCCGTCTGTACCGCCAACGGAGCCGCGGGGCATCGAGCCAAGGCCGCCGGCGTCTTCGATTTGGGGGGAATTGAAGTCGTTTTTGAGGGAGTGGATGTGGGTGAATTGGCGGGATTTGCTTTCCATGGTGATTGTGGGGGAGATGAGCTTTTTTGTATGTTGCTTTTTATACACACACGCGTACGCGTGTTGACGGGCCGTCCGAGCATTGCTGATAATTCATTATTCTCCGAGTTTTTCTCCATGTATCAACAGATCTACAACGTTCCCATCACACTCGCGCGGACGTTTCCCATTACTTTCAACGGCTCCGGAGACATCATCTATCCGGAGTGGGCGTACCCTGACCGTGGATGGATTTTGCCATCATGGGAAGCCGGACTGATATCGATTGGAGTGCCCATTGTCGTCTATGTGGTAGCACAGTTCCGGATCAGGTCGGCCTGGGATGCCAGCAATGCGATTATAGGATCGACTTGGGGGTTGCTCGTGGGCTGCCTCTTCCAAGTCGTCCTCAAGCAGCTTGTCGGCGGCTTCCGACCCTACTTTTTGGATGTATGCATGCCGGACGTCTCTCTGGCTACGGCACACAACAAGACGGGCTTGAACGAGGTCGGCTTCCTGCAAATCATGTACAGTACGGAGATTTGTACACAGCCCAATCGCGACAAGCTGCAGAACGCCATGACATCGTTCCCGAGTGGCCATTCCACGGCGGCCTTTGCCGGCTTCGGATTCTTGTTTCTGTGGCTCAATGCCAAGCTGAAAGTGTGGGCGGATTTCCGGCCGGCGTTTTGGAAGATGGTCTTGACCATGCTACCACTGCTCGTCGCGACGACGATTGCCGGGTCGTTGACGATTGACGCGGCGCACAATTGGTACGACATCGTGGGAGGATCGATGATTGGTACCGTGGCGGCTGTTGCGGCGTATCGATCGAGTTATGCGGCTGTTTTTGACTGGAGATTCAATCATGTGCCCCTGCAGGAGAGGGAATCGTTTGGGTACGATGCCGACGGGGGACCTGGTTTCGCGGCACAGACAATGACGGGCAGAGCACGATGGGGAGAGTCGCGGCGCTGGTTGAATGAGCACAATACGGTTGCCGGCCGTCCCAGTGCGTTTTTTGCACACTATCCAGGAAGACGAGAGAATGCAGAACAGATGTCAGGGGACGAAATCAACGACCCGAATCAACGACGCGGGATTGGAGACGAGGCCGTATAGGTGTATCGGGAATGGAAGAATCATGCTTTTGTTGTTTCTTTTCTTTTCTTTTCTTTTCCATTAATCTTGTTGTCTAGACGTATTGCAGAGTATTACTTTTCCGAGTAGTAGTCATTGTTATGGAATAGCAGGGTACGTGCTGTACGCTTCATGTGCTCTACACGATGGCTGGCTTTGGTGGTGCAAATATGTTATCCCGGATATGATGTTCGCTGGAGGTGGGAACGTCTGTTTCTTTTTCTTCTCTTTCTATCCCCTTTCTTTCCCCTTTTATTTTTCTTGCCTTTCCCTGTCTTCCAGTAGTGCAAATATATGATTTTCTCTACTAGGGAGAAGTTATTACTGCTTTCCTTCACTTTCTTTCTTACGTGCTAGAATGCATTATAAGGGCCTACATTCGCCGTAGTCATCAACTGATGGCCGGGGCAGACCTTCTGGTCCAATGGACTAGGCATTGAGTCAGCTAATCCTAGACCGTAACACTCCCCCTCCCTTCCTATTATTATATAAATTTATAGCTATTAAGTATTCGCTTTAGGTAGTATTACAGTTATAGATAAAGTAGTTCATTATAGCTCTGGACGAAAAATTATAGGTTAGGGTTATTGTATAGGACGCTTGATATTTTCCTTGTTCTGTTTTCTTATTTTGTCTTCTCCTTCTCCTTCTCCTTCACCTCCTTCTTCTTCAACAAGGACATGAACAGGCGAACCTCCCACACCGAAACATTCGTATTCAGATTCTTTAGACTAGGAAGCCTCCGTTGCGATTTAGTAGTAGGGATAGCTCTGGCTTAGCGGCAGGGAGGTTGGGAGATATGGCTTAGCAGGGCATATAGAGCTTCGTGAGGATAATCAGGCAAAGAGGAGCTCTGGCTGATGAAGCGAAAACACCGTGCGAAGGCAGGCAAGCTGGGGGGCGCAGCTTCCCGCTTTGCATCTTTAAATTAAGGCCGTCGTACAGACTCTTATAATTCTTTGAGATTAATATTAGCTACTTGCAAACAAGATACTCTTCCGCGACTGGTTCATGAGAATCTGTTGGGTCCCGCACACTTGCACTTCAGGTCACGTGGTGCGGCACCCACTTCTGAGGTCGCCCGCCCGTGAGCCTTAGCTAGCTTTCTCTCTCGATCATCACTCTTCAGATAGAACCCATCCGTGGCTACGATAGCTTCTATCTTCACTGTTGCTTTTCTTCTTCCTTGAGTCGTGTCCCTTGCGTGAGCCGCAACATGGTAGCAATTGCTGCTTTCTGCTAATGCGAATTTTTTCCGTTCAGATTGTCGGTCGTGCCGCGCCACCAAGGGACCTGGTTGAGATTTTCGCTCCCACGACCCCTCCGATTCGAAATTCGAAAGAAATACTCGGTCGAGCTTCCTGCTCCCGCCACTACTGTTGTCGACATTCCAACAGTCGCTTCGTCCGACGATACCGGTAGAGCTTCCTGCTCCCTATCTATCTTTTGTCGCCAAACCTAAAGATACCATTCGATCGAGTTTCCTTAGCGGAATAGAAGAAAAACATATCGGCTGAGAGACCTTTAGTTCCTCCAAGTCCTAAGGAAAGCATCATTCTTCGCATTGATGATCCTTAATAACGGAAGAGGGGCTCGCGCATCTCAGAAGGAAATTTTCTATATGCCCCGTGTTTGATCCGATCCAAACACGGTTGTTTTCAAATCTATTTCACCCTCTTTTTTTCCTCCGCTCACGAAACACATCATCGACCCTCCTGGCCTTGCAGCATGCCTGATCCTGGACCACGGAAACGCACCAGATCTAAACGCCCACGGGATTCTAAAGGTCGTTTTATTTCCCTCGAACGCGTCGCCGAAGAGACGTCTGAATTGACAACAAACACTACGATCACCCTACCCAGCAACGCTCTTCCCCAGGCAGTGGAGTCAGGCCCTGCGGAACCAGTGGGCGAACCTAATCCGGATGACCGAGAGTCGACCGCTGTTCCTTCCTGTTCGCATCTGAGCGAACTTGGCCCTGATAGCCGAACGTGGACCGCTGTTCCTTCCCATTCACATTCACCTTTCCTCAGGCCTTCTTCATTCCAGTACTCTAGTCCCCCTTCCGTGGGAATCACTCCAACAACAAGACGCGTTCGTTTTGAGACTCGACGCAGTCCCTGTCCTTCACCCCTCTCTCATTTCTCTTCAAGACTTAGGTCAAAGAAGGAGCTCGTGATCAATCGGCCTCGGAAACGTTTGTTTGCAAAAACCCGACGCTTGGAGGCTCGAAGCTTGTCGACTCCTGCAACCGTTCTAGTTCCCGGATCCTTTCCTCCATCACCTGTGGCCCCTGACCGTCCAGCCCCGGAGCCGATTGTTCCCCCGACAGCCTTGCAATTCTCTGACTCACCTTCTCCTTTTCATTCTGCGAGTTCGTTTCGGACTTATCGGGAACCTGAACCACCGATTTCTTCTTCCTCCCCAATTCCTTCACCTTCCAATTCTCGGGACGTTTCTCCGGCACCAACCGTTCCGGTTCCTCTGACAGCGTTTACAGAGCGTCAACGGTTACCTTCCCCCTCTCCCCTGCATTTAACTCAACCTGTTCACCAGAAGAGCATGCCGCCTCTTGAATCGAGATCGGGAAGTCTCCGTTGGGGCCCTTCCCCATACCGGGCGGAAGATCAGGAGGACGCTGGTCCGTCTGATCATCAGGAACGTCCTACAGCCCCTCCCCAAGACAAAGGAAAGCAGCCCGCTCATCCAGGTCAACCACAATCCGAATTTCAGTCCGTAGCATCTAGACCTAGGCTACCTTATAGCAGGTCTCAATATTTACAGGACGCGGTTCTTATCCGGCTGGCGGTGATGGAAACCAACGCCGGTCAGTTTTCGGAGCTTCTGCCATTGTTGTCGAAGGAGCTATCGGAAGCATCCTTGGTTGTGGTCAGGGCGATGCCTACCAAGACTCGATATGCCTTGGAGGATCAAGCCAAGCGGGACCTTCGCAGTAGCTGTTCCCCCCTCTTTAAGGCTTCACGTATGACTGCCATCTTTGAACGCTTTCTTTTGGGTCCCAATCAGGACGACGACGATGAAAACGAACCGTCAGAATCGTCGCCTCAGCCCGACTACCGACAAGAAGACCATCGGGATCGACAGTCCAGTCACAGACCACCCCACGCTTCACTTTCGCCTCCAGAACCATCTGAGTATGACAAGTACCAATCGAGGCCAAGCTACCCTCCTTCTCGTGACTTCAAGGTTGACCTCCTGGCCTTTGAGTCTACCGATCAACCCGTGTCTGCATACATCGACAAGGTTGAATGGCTGTCAAGCACCTTTGGGCAGGCAGCCGTTTTGAGAAACATTGTTCCAGGCCTCCTCTCTAAACCCCGTTCGGATGGCTGTCGTTGGTTCACCTCCTTGGACCGTGGTACCAAGAGTCGACTTCAGTACGACATCGGTCTATGGAAGACTCTGCTCCTGCAGCGGTTTCAGCAGGACAGGGGCCAGATTATGTTGCAAGCGGACAAGCTTCGCCATTTCTTCGACAAAGAAGACGAGTTGTCTATCCATGAATACGTCGACAAAAAGATCTTGCTGTACCATGAAGCTGGAAGCGTGGATGAGGACCTCACCGCGCATCGTTTGGCCTACGATTCAGACCCCATTCTGGCAGCCTTGGTAGACCTTACACATAAACCATTAACCATTGATGACGTTCGGCAACAATTGATGGCTAAGCATTTTGTCGCTCGACGCCAGTGGCAAGCCCAACAGCGACGGATTAAGGCCGCTGTCCAGACAGATCAGCGCCCAATGTCTCGAAACCCTCGTTACAATTCAAACAGTAATCAACGAAGTTATCGTCTGGACGCACCCGACCAGGACCGACCGGCCGCTCCTCGTTTCCGCGGCACCTCCCCGGACCCGGGCCGCAGGAACAGAGAGGAGCCCTCCCCAGCCGCTAATCAAGCCCTGCGTCAGGACCGACGTACGAACGAATATGGATCAAGTGATCCTAAGCGTTATTCTGACCGTGACGATCGGCGGCGCGAGGGCAATCGCGATCGTGGGGACCGTGGGGATCGTCGTCGTACAACTTACCTCAAGCCGGACGAATACAGGAAAATATTTCATCGCGAACCTTCGAACCAGTTGGTTCAAGCCTATGTCACTGAGACGGAGCATGGTTTGAAAATTGAAGAATGTGAGGATACCTCCTGTGCCTCTCCAGACGATGTGGATTCACACGATTCCCCGAGCACGGAGATTTCCGACTATGACGACGCCTCTTCAAAAGAGGAGGGCGATCGTTAGGGGACAACGTCCCGCCATCCTCTGCAGGCCTTCCCCTTGTATCCTTACCGAACGCAACCAATATGGAATCATCGGGGACTTCCTGTTCCGCGTTGCATAGTTCTTCTCTTAATCCCGATATCGCTGCTCCTGATCCTGGTATCGTTATTCCGTCATACGCCCGATCCAAGAATACTTATGTCCTTTCCATTCATAATGACGTTCACGAAATCTCGGCTCATTCTCAGTTACGCGGCGTCATTCACGCCCCTGACACATCAGCAGAAGTTATTTATGACACTGGCTCCGGTATTTGTATGGTCTCTAAGCCCTTCCTCAAACAACATTACCCAAACGTTAAAAGGCAACGTGTCTCTCCCTTTCCCATAGCTGGCGTCGGAGGCAAGGTTCTCTGCAAAACTATGGTTAGCCTGCCCTTTTTCTTATTATCCACCTCTGGCGTTCCTACCAACTTTATCGCAAGTTGCTTTGTGGTCGACTCCCTTTCTTGTGGCATGCTGCTAGGCAACTCTTTTCTCCGCCAACACAAGCTACATATTGAATGGGGAGCCAAAACCGAAAATGATCATCTTCGTCTGGATGACGGACGTCGCTTCGCAGTATCTTGCGCTAGCCGGGACCGACCCGGTGCAGCTCACATCCGCCCCGTGAACATTTACGCCGCCGAAAGGGTGGTGCTTCGCCCGGGCCAACATGGCAGAGTTCAATTGAATGTGAAACGACCACCGGTTACCGTGGAGGGCTACATTCTGGAACCACGCAATTTTTGGGACATCTCGGATTGCGCAATGGCTAGCCTGCCGTCTGGCATGATGGACGGTCAAGCTGAAAGCATGGACATGTTCGTGTTCGGTACAGCCCCGATCCGTATCCGTAAAGGACAACTGCTCGGTAAATATGTGCCTAACCAAATCACGGTCAACCCACACGTCTTTGCAATCGACGACAAGTACAGCATTGCGCTTTCCGACCTCCTGGGTAAAGACTGTCCTGACGAGGAACCGGAGGATCTCCAGCACCCGGACGGATATCCGTTTCATCTGCCATCGGAAGAGGAACCCCCTGATTTTGACAAGGCCGACATATCCCATCATTGGGGACCAGAATACCACGCCCAAATGAAGGCCGTCGTGAAGCGATACCCACGCTTATTTCAGGCACAGCTCGGCCGGTTCAACGATGGCATCGAGATGCCCATAGACTTCGTGCCAAACGCAGACTTATCTAAGTTGGCTCAGCGACCCTACAACAGCTCCAGACGGGACAAGGCGGCCATGGACACGGTGTTGGACCCATTGTCTAACGTGGGAGTCGTGGAATCTGTCCCGCCCAATGAGCCTTGCCCAATCGCAACACCTGCTTTTATCGTCTGGCGTAACCAGAAACCGCGTTTCGTGTTAGACATGAGGCGAGTAAATACTCAAATGATCAAGAATGCGTACCCTCTACCCCTTCAGGAGGAAATCCTCTCGTCATTACAAGGTTCTATTATCTTTTCTATTTTTGATTTGGTTAAAGGGTTCTTTCAACAGCCAATTCGGAAAGAGGACCGCTGGAAGACCACCTTCGTTACCCCACACCGCGGCCTGGAGCGCCTTACAGTGAGTACGATGGGCTTAGCAACAAGTCCTTCCTTTTTCCAGCATCGGATGGAATCGATGTTTCGCCCGTACTTATGGCAATTTGTCATGATCTACATCGACGACATCATTGTGTTCTCTAAGGATATCCAAGAGCACCTTCAACAGGTGGACTTGGTGTTGAGCGTCCTGGAGAAATCGGGTTGCACTCTGTCACTGGCCAAATGCCACTTCGCGCATCATGAACTCAATGCCCTTGGTCATTTCGTTTCTCGCTTAGGCCTTAGCACTATGAAAGACAAAACAGAAGCCATTAGCAAGCTAGCTATGCCCACAACGTTGAAGGAGCTTGAGCAGGGGCTCGGTCTTATGGGCTACTATAGACGTTTTATCGACCATTACTCAGACATAGCGGAACCTCTCCAGCAAATTAAAGCTATGGGTTTTCGACGAGCTCCTCCTAAGAACCCAAAGCGAGATAATTTCGCTATGAAAAAAATGCTGCCTGACTCGGACAAGTCAGAAGACCTACGATACCAAGAGCTATGGATGAAGGCCGTCAAAGCCTGGGAAGAGCTGAAGGGCAAGTTGGTTGCGGCTACGGAGCTGGCTCACCCAGACTTCACCAAGCCTTTCGAACTGCATGTGGATGGAAGTAAAGAGAGAGGTTTTGGAGCGGGCTTGCATCAAAAGCAAGCCGATGGAGCCATGCGACCCGTCCTTTTCTTATCTAAGGCCTTGTCCTCGGCTGAGAAAAATTACGGTTCGACTGAATTGGAGACAGCCGCCTTGGTATGGGCGCTGAAAAAATTGGAACATTACCTCGACCACTCGAAATTCATCATTGTCACAGACCATACGGCTATTCGTGACACCTTTCAATCCTTGGGATCGGACAAGCCTAAAGGAAAGTTCCGCTTGGTGAGCTGGCGTCTGTATTTGGAACGATGGCGCGATCAAATCACCATTCAGTACCGACAGGGTCCCAGACACACCAACGCGGATGCATTGTCTCGTATGGCCCAGGTTGGCGAGCGAGATCCGCAGCCACAGGTCGAAGCCTTCCCTGCCACTACTCGCCGCCGGTCTCGGCTACTGCAAGAGGAATCTGCCAAATTGCCTCTGATGGGGGAATCCATCGCTTCCATTCCCTTCCCCGCGGAAGCTTTTCCAAGACCCTCAGCTCCACGCACTACGCCTCCGGTTGGCAGTAATGTGGACTCCGCAAGGGCAACCACTGGTTCCAGGGTGGAGACTTCTTGGTCTATTTCGGACGATCTTAAGGCCAAAATTGTGTCCGCCTTGCCAACAGACAAATCTTTTCGTAAGGTTTACGCTAAGCTGTTGGCGCCAGAATCTGAGCAATCGGAGTTGTTAGCCTTCTCAGTGGATCAAAGCACCGGCCTTCTGTACTATTTTGATGGAGAATTTCGTCGCATATGTCTTCCGTTGTCAGTGGTGGATGACGTGTTCAAAATAATCCATGACGACAGAGGGCATCCAGGGACGTCGCGGTCGTACGATTTTCTCCGCCCTATGGTTTTCGTCAATGGTATGAAGCGACATCTGGCCACGTACGTCCGTTGTTGCCCCGAATGTCAAAAGGCCAAACCCCGCCGCAGTCGACCTTTTGGAGCTCTGGAACCCGT
Source organism: Claviceps lovelessii (assembly GCA_018360185.1). Lineage (NCBI taxonomy): Eukaryota > Fungi > Ascomycota > Sordariomycetes > Hypocreales > Clavicipitaceae > Claviceps > Claviceps lovelessii. Next base: position 8,851 of record SRPU01000280.1, read on the forward strand.
CCCTACCCCAACCATTCCGTGGTCGACTCTCTGTTTGGATTTCATCACTGGGCTTCCTGTTGATAATGGTTTTGACTGCATTCTCGCGATCACGGATAAATTCACTAAAATCATTATTTGTCTCATCGGAAAGCTCTCATGGACTTCGTCGGAGTGGGCTCAGGTTTTTGTTCATCAGGTCTACCCTCTGTGTGGTATGCCGCATCGCTTTGTCCACGATGTTGACTCTCGCCTGGTTTCCCGGCTGTGGGCTTCTCTGTGTGAAACCGCGAATGTCGAGGTCCGTACCAGTGCACCGCATCATCAACAAGCCAACGGGCAATCCGAGCGGACGGTTCAGACGCTTGTCCACAGCCTTCGCGCAGTGGTGGGAGCCAAGTTCGACACCGGAGCTTGGTTGGAAGTCCTTCCACATATCACCTTTTGCATCAACTCTTCGCTCAACGCCGTGACCGGTTTCTCCCCTTATGAGCTTTGCTTCGGTCGTAAGCCTCTTCACTTCCTGAACCCAGACGTTACAGCGCAGAGTGTAACCGTCGAAGATTACGGTCGATTGCAGCGGCAGCGTTACCAGGAAGCTTGGGACGCTACTCAGTTGGCGACGGCACGCATGAAAATCAGCTACGACAACAGACGGGTGTCGCCTCCTGGTCTGCATAAGGATGATTTGGTTTATGTTAAATTGGCTAAAAGAGGTCAGGATGGCTATCATTTGGACAACCAGACGAAGTTATCTCATCGCAAAGTCGGCCCCTTTCCAATCCTGGAAAAGATAAGTGATCTTCGCTACAAGATCGCCTTGCCATCATATCTTAAATGGCGGCCAGAGATGAGTATTGAACACCTTGAACCAGTGGTGGCTGGAACTCGCGTCGCCTTGCCGCCAGGAGGTCTTCATCAGGAGGGCACGGAGAAATTTATTATTGATCGTATTCTGGATGTTCGTGGCCGCCGTGGCCATCGTCAATTCAAGGTCCGATGGCTGGGATACTCGGAGGACCACGACAGCTGGGAACCGGAAGCAACACTGCGAGAAGACGTTCCCGATCTACTAAAAAAATACCTTTCCGAACACGACACCTAGTCTGACTAGTATATCATAACCCCCGTTCTTCCGTCGTGACCCAAGTGGTGGGAACGGGACCTATATACCTTATTTTGTTGGTAATTCGGAATGTCTTCATCTCAAAAGCCCCACTCTGACGGCCAGCTGTTCGACGGGCTGCCAGCTGTTTCAACCGGTGGTTGTTTACATTTTCACCTCCCTCTCACCTTACTTCCTCCTTTCTACACCATCCACCCTTTTTCTTCTTTTCTTCTCCTTCATACCCTCAGACGCTTTAGCACGTTTCCCTTTGGGACCCTTCCTTCTCTGCATACCCCTACCACAAGCCTGCTCAGGAAAATTCAACCAACCTTCGACATGGACGATCAGGTGATTGAGGCCGTTTGGCGAAACTCATTCCCTCACGGACATCAGCTGTCGGCCCCTATGCCCGGCCTGAGAGGAGTGCTGAAGGCCCTTCAGCTGTCCATCCCCCGACGCGCCCGTGTGAAACGATTCACGTCTGCATGGACTAGCAATGATGGTCAACCGGTGCCTGTTCGGATCATTTGTACGTTGGACGGATTGGTTGATCCGCAATTCACCTTTGGCATCCTTTGGCCCGACGGTCGAAAGTCAATTCATGCCTTGCATCCGAATTATCATTTCACGACCACTGATCGCGTGTCTTGGATATCCATGTCTCACCCGATGTCCGATTCCATCTCTTTCACCTCCTTTCACTCCCTGCAACCTGCTGAGCTGGGCGCTGCGACAGCCGCTGCATCACCTCCGGTCTCACCTCCCCGGGTGAGGGACGCGGATGAGGTGGAATCATTCGTACCGACTGCCCAAGAACCGTTGCATTCCGCCTCGAGGCCCGGAACGCCCCATGACGGCTCCACACCTTTTTCTTCAGCACCGGGACAAAATGATAAACACGAGGTTGATGGCCTTCTTCCCCTACAGACTACCTCCGACCGAACCGAACGAGCAAAACTGCTTTCAGCCTTGACTCGGGGCAAGATCTTGAAGAAAATGGTGCTTCTTCAGGAAAATCATCCCGTCGGAGGCTACCATCCGGACTATCTGCGTCGCCTTGGACATTGCCAAGCACCGGGACTGCACACCTATATTGACGTGGTCGTTGGCGATTGTGTTCCTGAACATTTGGTGTTTGCCTTTCGTTCCCTGAACGGTTCTAAGACAGTTCGAGTGGCGGATATCCTCGTTCCACTGTTGGACGGCGAGGCTACTACGACATCATTCGACACTCGGACACAAGTTGACTTATTGTCTTCTTGGCTTCCCTGTTCAGAACAACCATCCTTCCACTTAAAGGCGGGCACTCAGTTTTGCATTTACCCAGATATCGACGACGTCCCTGCGCAGCTAGGCAAGGCTGAATGTGACACTGCTGACGCCGAATACCTGTCAGCTACTTATGATGGGATAACTCGCATTGACGTTGAGGTACCTGCTTCCGCTGTTGTTCTCTATGAGGACCGGGCCTTCTGGGAGAAACAGCTCCGGGATCATCAAAGCATTATCAAGCAGTTGCTTTCACCATTTTTCTCTTCCTTGCGTGATGATTCCCGAACGGCAGACTCGAAGTTGCATTTCGCTGTGTTGGTGCCTACGCCTGACACTTGGGACACGGATTATTCCTTGTCTTTCCACGATGAAGAAGACGTGGCTACCTTTTTCACTGTTGTCAAGAATGGTAATGAATTGAAGAATTTCGACTACAAATCTTGTTTGGTGGATGGGATCGATCGTCCGGACCATCCCGCTCCCAGGGTTCTCACCTTTATGTCTCACGATCAGTATTGTGTCACTCAAGTTTTTGGTGCCAAAGACGTCTCTTATCGACAATCCATTCTGCAAGTCGCCTGCGCGGAGACTCCTCTTAAGGCTCACGTTATCCCAATCAAGGGATCGGAATGGCTGGCTTCCCACGATGACATGGACATTTATGGCATCGCGGCTGATAACCAAGCTACTCAATTTCTAATCCGCATTCCTTTCGACCGTAATATCCAACAACTTTTGCCAGACTTGGATGAGCCAGTCAAGATGGTATTCAAGCTCACTCACCACTTTCATGTCTTGCCCGAACTGGTCGGCGATGACGCCTTGCGCCAGAAAATCGCTCACGGCTTGACAGATCGACTGGTGGCGGCTAGACAAAGGGCCGCCACCAAGGTCAAGGAGCTCCGGACTCAACATGAGAATCGAATTCGCAAGAATCGTGTCTCCAATATTTTCGATGACGGTGGTCACCGGGACGTTGAGGACGACTCGGACGATGTATCCGTCTTTGATAATGAGGAATATCTCTATAAAATTTTCAGCGAGGATGCTGTCTCTATTCTCAAGCCTTTTGTCTCTTCTCTGGTGTCTGATGCAGACAGAGCAACTCATAAAGGATTAGCTGATGAGGACATTATTGCTTACCGTGTTTTGGACAAAGCCAAGGAATGCTTTAGAGACACTGAGGAAGCGGAAATTGCATATGAGGCCAGGATACAGTCGATGTTTGACGTCGGAGATCTGTCACCATCCACCCCGGAAGCGGGAAATTTCGGCGCGGAATGGTCCGCCTTTCGTGTGACACAGCCTCGACACACGAAACCTATGCCCGACTTTTTCTTCCTGGCTCAACGGCCTAAACAGCGTGACTGGCCTGCCCCCTTTCTGGCTCCATTTGTCAAGATTGACATCGCAGAAATGGTGGAAATTTCCGGATGGGGGGAGTTCTATCACAAGCTGGCAGACGTTCCCCCTATCCGTAGTTACATTTGGCGTTCCTTGGATGAGAATACAGCTAAGGCGGAAGCAAACGCTGTTCGCTATATGAATAACTTGAAGGAATCTTCACATCGATTCGTTTGGTTCCAGTGGCTTCCCTTTATGCACTCTTCTTTCCCCACCGCTTCTTGCCTTGATCTGCATACAGCCTTTCCCGGTCTGTCAGCGGCCATATCTTCTGGTACGTTTTCCACAATGGAAATAAAACACCTACAGGCCCTTCAGCGTTGCAAGGGCGGCGTTGCCTTTTTGTGCGGTGTCCCAGGAGCTGGCAAAACGACGTTCGTGATGAAATTGGCCCACGCCATTTCAAACGGTATCTGTCTCCTGGACGGACCACCATCTCGGGGATATGGCAACAGGGGAACGACCAGATTTACCCTGGCAAACGTGTATCGTGTGCAGAACATCGACGAGGACCAGGACGAGGATCGCGACATTTCTCCCTTTATAAACGAACCCCAGACTAGATTCGTTTTCGCTGGAGCTCAAAACGTTCAATTGGATGATGCTCTCGCGAAATGGGTGGAAACCTATAATGACAAGGTCGTTCGAGTATACAGTTACGATGTCGAGATGCGACACGTGTTCGGCGCTCCTGTGCCGATGCCTGAGCTTAAAGAAAACAAATCTGATACTGGATTTCAGAAAAGCTGTCGGGAATTGTTCAACATGGCACACGCAGCACGGTTGAATGATCGCAATCCTAGCCTCTCTCCCTTCTCATTATCATCACGCATAAAACAACTTGCAGTATCAAACCCGGATAGGTGGTCTTTGATTCTGGAGGGCATTCGGGCTCGAGAAGCGGAACCTCACACATTCCGTGCTAACGAAACAAAATACATGGCACAAGCTCGAGACTGTGCAGCGGAAGTACTGGACGGAGTTGTTGCCATTTTCTGCACCCCTGTGGTGGCAAGAGAAATCGCAAACCATCACCCTTCATGGTATCCTGGCTTGGTGATCGGTGATGAGGCTGGCCGCATGACAGAGGCATTGTCTCTTGTGTTGACTTCAGCTTGGCCTAAAGCGGCTGTTATTTTTGCAGGTGACCCCTACCAGTTCGGACCAGTGTCCAACACATACCGGGGAAACATCGACGTTGTTGCGGGGCCAAAAAGCGAGCGATTTATCTACAAAGATGTGTTTGGGCCGCAACGCACATATAGCCTTCTCGCTCGGGCGGATGCAAAAGGCATGTCGGATATCGTGCTCTCAGACAGTTATCGTTCCGAAGGAGATTGTCAGGTATTCGCCGCAAGGAAATTTTACCACGGCCGCATGGACATTGTGCATCGCAATCGGGAAATTCACTCCGACGTGGTCAAGAGTCGTTTATCTACCTTGTTGGGACACACCCCGAATGTTTGTTCTATTTTTATTGACATGCCAGATGCTCAGGAGCAGAAAGTTGGATTGACTTACTCAAACGAATCTTCAGCGCGACTGTCGATTGCCCTTGCTCTGTGGGTTGCACAACAGAATTTTGGTCTTTGTACAGACTTACGCGATGAAAAGCCGGAGCAGGAGGTGCGCAAGGCGACAATATGCGTTATGACTCCTTACAAGGCCCAGAAACAACACTTGGAATACGCATGGCAAAAGGTTTCCCCTGTCGAAGTCCATCGAGAATCAATTGACATCAGACTCGTGGACGAGGCAGCAGGACACGAAGCTGACTTCGTCATCTATGACATGGTCCGTACCACGTCAACCGGTTTTACAGACGACCGTCTGCGCAACAATGTCGCTGTTACAAGGGCTCGCGTGTGCAATTTCTTCGTCGGATCCGCATCGCTTATCTCGGGATTGTCAGACTCTAACCCGCTGAAGGCATTGTACTCCTTCCATGAGTCTATGCAAGCGGTGACAGATGCCCGTGGATATAGCAAATATTGTAACTTCTGCTATTGCCACGGACACCAGCCTGCGCAATGTCCGTACAAATCTGACATACCGGTGGTGTGCAATGTCTGCGATGTCGTTGGTCGTCGGCGCAGACATTGTGGCCGCGATTGCCCGGAATCATCACGGAAGGTTATGAAGCCGCTGACAGGACTTGCATCAGACATTGTCAGACCAGTCGATAATCTACAACGTCACCCACTGCACCCGGTGGCAGGAATTGACGGACCTCGAAAGAAACAAAATGCCCCAATTCCTCGAATACAAAGACAGTCGCAACAAGCTTCAAAGGTCACATTCATTTCCTGGAAACAATCGCGAGTTGTAGCAGGGGAGATTCCTGACCATGATTCGAATGACGCAACCAATGCAGATGGCGATGTGAAAGACGATGCGAATGACGGCTGGAATGACACGAAAGACGAATGTGAAATGGGTGAGGTGACTGCAGGACTAAGCGAATGGGAATCAAATGTGGCTGTCTGGGGCGCGGAACAAGACAATTCAGTTGGCTGGTAAAGTTGAGATTCTGATATTCTGTTTTATTGCTTATTGTTTATGGACGTACTGAAGTACGATCTTATATGTTTGAGTCACTTTTAATGGATGATATGAGCTGATGATGAGGCCATCATCTTTTTTCTCGGACCCGGGGATGTTGGGTCCCGCACACTTGCACTTCAGGTCACGTGGTGCGGCACCCACTTCTGAGGTCGCCCGCCCGTGAGCCTTAGCTAGCTTTCTCTCTCGATCATCACTCTTCAGATAGAACCCATCCGTGGCTACGATAGCTTCTATCTTCACTGTTGCTTTTCTTCTTCCTTGAGTCGTGTCCCTTGCGTGAGCCGCAACAGAATCCAATGTATTGTGATGTACATTGCAGGACCGGTGTGGTGTTAAAAGACCTTACGCTATAGGGGGGGGGGTTGGCTGCTGGCTAGCTTATGGCAGCGCTCTAGAAAGAAAACCGCTGCTAGCTAGCGAAGAAGGTATTGAAGAGAGGGAAAAGCAGCTAGTAAAGAATCTTACAAAGCAAGTAGAAAACGAAAGAGATTACAAAAAAGCTTATAAAAAGAGAAAACAATGGCTAATAAAGAAGATAATAATAAAAATAAGAAGAAGAAAAATAGCCTGTTAAGAAGGTAATAAAAAGTGTTACGGTCTGGACACGCAGAGGGAAGCCACCTCATGTAGGCGGGCTCCCCTCCTTAGATAGTAGAGGACAACTTTCACCATATATACACTTGACCATCTAACTGTGACTCGAGTGTTCCTTATTTTTATAACTTTACAACGCACTGCGGCTACTGCGTGAGTGCCCCGATGTTACGTGTGAGATCCAGCAGGTAACAGTAATAAGAAAGAAGAAGAAAAAAAGTAACAGTATATATACTAATAGAACGGTTTGATTTTTAGCTCAAGGGGCCCGACGCTTTGACTGCCTCCATGATGCTGGTACATTCGGGCTGCCACAAGGATCTAGTCGTAACTTTCTGGAGGTTAGGGCTACTTTGGTAGCAAGTTAGGGGTTTAAGCATTATAGGCAGGAGGGAGAGAAAAGGGCAAGGGGGGGGAGGGAAAAAGAGAGGGAGTGGGAGAGGATGCCAAGGTCTTGGGGTGGTTCGCTTACAATGTATACTCTACAAGTCTTCCAAGTTCTCACAACGGTGACGTGCTCAGAGCGGTACGCTGCAATGTATACTTGAAGTCTTTGAGTTCTTATAACGCTTACGTGCCGAGAGCGGCACGCCATAATATATACTCCATAAGTCTCTTGAATTCTTACAATGTTCACATGCTCAGAGAGGTACGCTATAGTAGGTTGAGGTAATTTTTAAATATATTAGCTGGATGTACTCCGCAAGTCTTTCAGGTCATCACAATGTTGACGGGATGCGCATTCAGCGGCACTTGTAGCGGATCGAAAGGGGAAAGCTGAAACCGCTTGCACCGGAATTGTATGGACCGTTGCACGTCGGGGTCTCGTCTTGTCTGCTGCCTTTTTGGCCGCGACGTGTCCCGGTCTCAGCGTGATTTGACCACACTGTGATACGAGTGATGCTTTTGACGAAAGGGATAAGCGTTGGTGTGTCTCCAAGAAGGGAGGTAGTTGTGGTACTCATGTGAACATGAGCTCGAGAAAAGGCTAGTTGCAGTACTCGGGTGTAAAGATACTTGCTGCAGTATAATGGGCTTACAACTCTACGAGTTCCCCGCGCTGGTGGCCTCGGGGCCTTGCCACACCGAGGATGATGGGGTATCCAATTGAGGGCCAGAGACGGGGATTGCGTACCTGGTTATTCTGGAATCGTCCTTGTAGGGTTGATGTTATTGTTTGAGGGATCTGATGGATGAATGGGTAAATGTAGTGAGTGCGTTGCAAGGTCTGTTGTCTGTTGTCTGTTGTCTGTTGTCTGTTGTCTGTTGTCTGTTGTCTGTTGTCTGTTGTCTGTTGTCTGTTGTCTGTTGTCTGTTGTCTGTTTTTCTGTTTTTCTGTTTTTCTGTTTTTCTGTTTTTCTGTTTTTCTGTTTTTCTGTTTTTCTGTTTTTCTGTTTTTCTATTTTTCTATTTTTCTGTTTTTCTGTTTTTCTGTTTTTCTGTTTATTTGTTTGTCTGTTTTTCTGTTTTTCTGTTTTTCTATTTTTCTATTTTTCTGTTTTTCTGTTTTTCTGTTTTTCTGTTTTTCTATTTTTCTATTTTTCTATTTTTCTATTTATCTGTTTATCTGTTTATCTATTTTTCTATTTTTCTATTTTTCTGTTTTTCTATTTTTCTGTTTTTCTGTTTTTCTATTTTTCTATTTTTCTATTTTTCTATTTTTCTATTTTTCTGTTTTTCTGTTTATCTATTTATCTGTTTTTCTGTTTTTCTGTTTTTCTGTTTTTCTGTTTTTCTGTTTTTCTGTTTTTCTGTTTTTCTATTTTTCTATTTTTCTGTTTTTCTATTTTCTAATGTCTTTTCTGATTTTTTATTACCATTTATTCAGTTTTTAATCAAATACATACATGCAAAAGGTTGTCCGCGCCTCGGCATTACGGCGTTACCAAGCGGCTGTCAGCGGGCACGTGCAAGCTGCAAGTTCCGCACCTCCGATCTGGTGGGGCGTGCGGAGCCTGAGTGGGAGACGCCCCAGGTACAGAAATGGTGAGAGAAAGAGGAGAAGAGGAAAGAAAAGGAAGAAGAAAAGAAGAGAAAAAAGAAAGAAAAAAAAGAAAAAAGAAAGGAAAAAAAAAGAAAGAAAAAAAGAAAGAAAAGCCACATGCAATGTGACCCACCCGCAGACGGACCATACCCAAATCGCCGTTCCCATCCACGCAGCATCCGTGATTCCATTCCTCCCGGCAGAGGACGGGTCACGACCGATGGCCCGGCCACGCAGCGCAATGCAATGACGGTTGCACGCATTTCGGGAGTAGATGGCCATGCTCTGCCGAAATGTGAACATGGGAATGGAAGAAAAATGAAAATAAAAATGAAAATAAAAATAAAAATAAAATAAAATACAAATAAAATACAAATAAAATACAAACCTCATGTCACCACGTCACATGCAAACACCCGTCGCGAATCGCATGTCCCCGGCCTCCGGACCGCGAGCCCGACCCACGCGCGCACCCATCGGATGTCCTCTGCGCTCTCAACGCTTCCCACGGACCGCCACGTCCAGCCACACCCATCGGACCCGTTGAGCCGTCGCTCATGGACTCGTCATAGACGCGCACCGGGCAAACGCGTCAAAGATGGAATGCAACATGCAAGACAGGGACAGCTGGAAGAGGACGCCAAACCAGGCACGGGTTTCGGAGTCTTGGCGGTTTCCGAGCATGCTTTGAAATTGGGGGTTTTTATTTATTTTTTATTTATTTATATTTATATTTATTTATTTATTTTTATTTATTTATTCATTATTATGTTTTGCTAGCACTGCAAGCACTAGTGGCATGCAAATGGCAAAGCGTCATCGACAACACACACACACAAAAGTGGATTGGGGCATTCGATGCACGCGTGGTTGACGTCTTCTTGGGGCCGTCTGATACAAGGTTTCCTGGACCGGGGCCGTTTATTTAAAAGCCGTGTTGGCGAGCCCTCGTGTCTGGAGGCTGGACGTGAAATCTGTGCTTCCAATTCTTTACACGCCGCGTAACGTGCAGTTCGGCATTGGGGTTTGCGGTCACGTCACAGTGCTGGCAAGTTTGCATGGCAGTTTTTGCTCCAAATCGATAGAATGGCGGCCGCGCCAGCAGAAGGAAGCCGTGAGTCGAGTTCGGCGGCAGCGCAGGGGTCGGCTTCGGCCGACGCCCCGGCGCTGGCCCCGGCCCCGGCCCCGGCCCTGCAGAGCCGATTCGACGACTCGTCGTGCTCCTCGTCCGTGTCGCTGTCCTCCTCGGTGGGCGGCGGCGGCGGCGGCGGCGGCGGCCCGGCCATCTCGAAAACCCGGGAGCCGTTGCAACGAAAACGCACGATACAGACAGAGGATGACCTCTTTCGCGTGCTGTCCCGGAGGAGGACCGCGGGCACCTCGCGGACGGGACAGGCGCGCAGCGTGGAGGACGAGCAGGAGGAGGAGCAGGAGATTGAGCGGCTCATGTCCAAAATGTTTGGCCAGAAGCGCCAGGAGCAGAGCGAGGAGGAGCAGACGCGGCACAGCGGCGTTGTCTTCCGGAACCTCACCGTCCGGGGCGTGGGGCTCGGGGCCGGGCTGCAGCCCACGGTCGGGGATGTCTTCATGTCGCTGCCGCGAAGGGTGGCCAATCTGTTTCGGGGTCTTTCTTCTTCTTCGTCGTCGTCCTCCCCCGGGGATTCCGGGCATTCCGCCGCCGGCGGCAGCGGCCAAAAGACATCCGCCCTCAAGGCGGCCGTGGCGGCCAACCCCCCCGTCCGGGAGCTCATCAGCGACTTCAACGGCTGCGTGCGTCCCGGGGAGCTGCTCCTCGTCCTGGGCCGGCCCGGCTCGGGCTGCTCGACCTTCCTCAAGGCGTTCTGCAACCAGCGGTCCGGGTTCGTGGCCGTCGACGGCGACGTCACCTACGGCGGGACCAGCTCCGGCGACATGGCCCGCAACTTCCGCGGCGACATCATCTACAACCCCGAGGACGACCTGCACTACGCCACCCTCTCGGTCAGGCGGACCCTCTCGTTCGCGCTGCGGATGCGCACCCCCGGCAAGGAATCGCGCCTCGAGGGCGAGTCCCGCGACGACTACGTGCGCGAGTTCCTGCGCGTCGTCACCAAGCTCTTCTGGATCGAGCACACGCTCGGCACAAAGGTCGGCAACGAGTTCGTCCGCGGCGTCTCGGGCGGCGAGCGCAAGCGCGTCAGCATCGCCGAGGCCATGATCGCCCGCGCCTCCGTCCAGGGCTGGGACAACTCGAGCAAGGGGCTCGACGCGAGCACCGCGCTCGAGTACGTGCGCTCCATCCGCACCATGACCAACATGGCCGACGTCTCCACCGCCGTCTCCCTCTACCAGGCCGGGGAGTCGCTGTACGACCTCGCCGACAAGGTCCTGCTCATCGACCGGGGCCGCTGCCTCTACTTTGGGCCCTCGGACAAGGCCCGGCCGTACTTTGAGCGGCTCGGCTTCGAGTGCCGCGACCGCTGGACCACCCCCGACTTCCTCACCTCCGTCACCGACGAGCACGAGCGCAACGTCCGGCCCGGCTGGGAGGACCGCATCCCCCGCTCCGCCCACGACTTTGCCGACCTGTACCGCCGGAGCGACGTCTTCGCCGAGACGCTCGCCGACATGGACGACTTTGAGGCCTCGCTCAGGGAGCGCGTCGACGCCCGCCGCCAGCGCCACTCCGGCCAGACCGGCCAGACCGGCCAGACGGCGGCGGCGGCGGCGGCGGCGGCATCCACCACCACCGCCAAGAAGAAAAACTACACGCTCCCCTTCCACAAGCAGGTCCTCGCCTGCACGCACCGGCAGTTCCTCGTCATGATCGGCGACAGGGCCTCCCTGTTCGGCAAATGGGGCGGCCTGCTCTTCCAGGGCCTCATCGTCGGCAGCCTCTTCTTCAACCTGCCCCCGACCGCCGCCGGCGCGTTCCCCCGCGGCGGCGCCCTCTTCTTCCTCCTCCTCTTCAACGCGCTGCTGGCCCTGGCCGAGCAGACGGCCGCCTACGAGAGCAAGCCCATCCTGCTCAAGCACAAGTCCTTTTCCTTCTACCGGCCCGCCGCCTACGCCGTCGCCCTGACGGTGTGCGACGTGCCCATGGTGCTGATCCAGGTCGTCCTCTTCAACGTCGTCATCTACTTCATGGCCAACCTGGCGCGCACCGCCTCCCAGTTCTTCATCTGCACCCTCGTCCTGTGGCTCGTCACCATGGTCACGTACGCCTTCTTCCGCGCCATCTCGGCCTGGTGCAAGACGCTCGACCTCGCCACCCGCTTCACCGGCCTGTCCATCCAGATCCTCGTCGTCTACACCGGCTATCTCATCCCCCCCGACGCCATGCACCCGTGGTTCGGCTGGCTCCGGTGGATCAACTGGATCCAGTACGGCTTCGAGTGCCTCGTCGCCAACGAGTTCGACGGCCTCGACCTCGAGTGCGGGCCCCCCTACCTCGTGCCCCAGGGCAGCCCGCGGGCCTCGCCGCAGTACCAGTCCTGCGCGCTCAAGGGCAGTGTCCCGGGCCGCACCTCCGTCGAGGGCGCACGGTACATCCGCGAGTCCTTTTCGTACTCGCGGTCTCATCTGTGGCGGAACTTTGGCTTTCTGTGGGCCTTCTTCTTCGCCTTTGTCTTCCTCACCGCGCTCGGCATGGAGCTGATGAAGCCGAACGCGGGCGGTGGTGCCATTACCGTCTTTAAAAGAGGCCAGGTGCCCAAGAAGTTGGAAAAGACGATTGAAACGGCCGGGCATCACAATGCCGCGGCTGGTGACGAGGAATCCGGACCGGCTTCGCATGTGACGCCGGGCATGGTCGACGACGCCGACGACGACGAGCAAAAAGTCAATGAAAAGGGCCACACCGGTGGTAACGGCAGTACTAGTACCAGTACCAGCGCCAGCGCCAGCAAAACGCAGGGTGGTGACACCATGAAGCAGGTCGCAAAGAACGAGACTGTCTTTACATTTCGCAACATTGACTACGTCATTCCCTATGAGCACGGCGAGAGAAAGCTGTTGCAGGATGTGCAGGGCTATGTTCGGCCTGGGAAGTTGACAGCTCTCATGGGAGCATCAGGTGAGTCCCCCCCCCCCCCCCCCCCCAACTTAGGCGCCGGAAAAACGACACTCCTCAACGCCCTAGCCCAGCGCCTCACCTTTGGCAAGGTCACAGGAGAGTTTCTCGTCGACGGCCGTCCGCTGCCCAAGTCGTTTCAGCGTGCCACCGGCTTCGCAGAACAAATGGACGTTCATGAACCGACCGCCACGGTTCGCGAGGCCCTTCAATTCTCCGCCCTGCTGCGACAACCGCGCGAGACGCCGCGCCAGGACAAGCTCGACTACTGCGAAACCATTATCGATCTTCTCGAGATGCGGGACATTGCCGGGGCGGTGATCGGGCAGGTCGGGCAAGGTCTCAACTCGGAACAGCGCAAGCGACTGACGATTGGCGTGGAGCTGGCGTCCAAGCCGGAGCTGCTCATGTTCCTGGACGAGCCCACGTCCGGACTCGACTCGGGCGCCGCGTTCAACATTGTCCGGTTCCTGCGCAAGCTCGCGGACGCGGGGCAGGCCGTGCTGTGCACGATCCATCAGCCGTCGGCCGTCCTGTTCGAACACTTTGACGAGCTGCTCCTGCTCAAGTCGGGAGGCCGGGTGGCGTACCACGGCCCGCTCGGACAGGACAGCAGGACCCTGATAGACTACCTCGAGGGCAACGGGGCGTCGAAATGCCCCGCGGACGCCAACCCGGCCGAGTACATGCTCAACGCCATCGGCGCGGGCGACCCCAACTACGGCGGCCCGGACTGGGGAGACGTGTGGGCGCGGTCGAAGCAACACGAGCAGCGAGGCCGCGAGATCAGCGACATGGTCGAGCAGCGCAAGAAGACGCAGCCGAGCAAGAGCCTCGAGGACGACCGCGAGTACGCGACGTCGGTGTCCTTCCAGACGGCGGCGGTGGTGAGGCGCGCGTTCGTGTCGTACTGGCGCACGCCCGAGTACGTTGTGGGCAAGTTCATGCTGCACATCCTCACGGGGCTCTTCAACTGCTTCACCTTTTGGCGGCTGGGCTACTCGACGACCGACTTCCAGAGCCGGCTCTTCTCCATCTTCATGACGCTGACCATCTCGCCGCCGCTGATCCAGCAGCTGCAGCCCGTGTTCCTGCGCTCGCGCAGCATCTTCCAGTCGCGCGAGAACAACGCCAAGATGTACTCGTGGTTCGCGTGGGTGACGGGGGCCGTGGTGGTCGAGATTCCGTACGCGCTCGTCGCGGGAGCCGTCTACTTTTGCTGCTGGTGGTGGGGCATCTTTGGCACGCGCGTCTCGGGCTTCACGTCGGGCTTCGCGCTGCTGCTCGTGCTGCTCTTTGAGCTGTACTACGTCAGCTTCGGCCAGGCCATCGCGGCCTTTGCGCCCAACGAGCTGCTCGCGTCGCTGCTCGTGCCCATCTTCTTCCTGTTCGTCGTCAGCTTCTGCGGCGTCGTCGTCCCGGCCGCGCAGCTGCCCACCTTTTGGCGCGACTGGATGTACTGGCTGTCGCCCTTCCACTACCTGCTCGAGGGCTTTCTGGGCGCCGCCATCCACGACCAGCCCGTCCGGTGCGCCGACGAGGAGTTTGCGCGCTTCCGCGCCCCGCCCGGCCTGTCCTGCGAGGAGTACACGCGGGCCACGATTGAGCAGGCCGGTGGCTATGTGCGGCAGGGCGCCGACGGGCTGTGCGAGTTTTGCCAGTACGCCACGGGGGACGAGTTTGGCCGCAGCTTCTCCGTCTATTACGATCACATATGGCGGGATTTCGGCATCTTTTGCGGCTTCATCGTCTTCAACTACGCCGTGGTGTACTTTGCGACGTGGTTGAAGTTTCGGGGAAAGAATCCCGTCAAGGGGTTGGTCCGGCTCGCCAAGGAGAAGAAGAAGAAGAACAAGGGACGTGGTTGAAAGTGGAGAGCTTTTTCGTGTTTTTTCGGGTCTCGGAAAATTTGGAGATGCGGCGGAAATGTTGGACTGTGCGTTGGGCGTGGGTGGGGCTGGTCACGTATTGATGCGACATCTGGATGCATGTAAAATGTCTTATGAAATGCCATAGAAATGTCATATAAAATGCCATATAAAATGTCATATAAATGTCATATAAAATGTCATATAAATGTCATGTAAAATGTCATGTAAAATGTCCTATAAAATGTGCCTTTTGGGCGGCTTCGTGTCGCCCGGCATTACTCTTGGCTGACATTTCTTTTGGCTGGCATGACTTTTGGCCGGCAGCATGGATCATGCGGGATGGATTCTATCAACGTGACGGACTGTAATGTTTTATGCTACCGAGGTCGGGGACGATGGATGACGAATGAATCGGTAATGAGTCAGGTGCTCCTTTTTTCAGGGGCAACGTATAAGGGGTTTTTTTTTTAAAAA
>SRPU01000281.1:0-24031 GCA_018360185.1 Claviceps lovelessii
AGTAAAAAAGCAGAGAGATAGCTAAGTACTTATAGAAAATTTATTAAAAAAAAAAAATAAAAAAAGAAAAGGCTTATTATAAAAGTAAAGGTAAGTAGTAAAGTAATAAGTAGTAACTAAAAGAATAAAATTAGTAAAATAAAGAAAAGAAAGTAGAAAAAGAGTAGTAACCTTATTAGGAGCTTATAAAAAAGGAAAGACTTATAGTTAGCAATAAGGATAATAAAGAAAAAAAGGTAGGAAAAGAAGGGGAGAAAAGGGTATTTTTATAGTTATTAGAGAGCCTATAAAGACAAGGGCATTATATATAAAAGCAATCCTAACTAGGCAATTAATACGCTTAAATTAGTAAATTATAGCGTAGCAATAGCAGCCTAGCTATGCGTTAGTAGCTATTACTAGCTATATTAGTAAAGTAAGTTTCTAACTTAATAGTAATACCCTAAAAAAGAAGGGGGCTAGCTATATTAGACTATCCCCTTTTATAATATAATAAATTAAAGCTATTATAATAATTATATAAGAAGCTAGCTATATTACTATAGCTTACTTTAAGCCTTAAATTAATAAAGTAAAAGAGAAATAGAATACCTAAATAAGTTAAAGGCTAGGTAAGTAAGATAAGGGAAAAAGAGAATAAATTATAATGCCTAGCAGGCATACTACTATATTACTATAACTTCTTAGTATAAGAAAAAGTAAGGTTTTAGAAAAAATAAGGCTAGAAGATAATACTATAATATAATAACTATAGGCTAGTAAATTAGGATGCTTATAAAGAAGATACCCCTAATAAGCAGTATAGTAGTAGCGCAGTTACCTAACCTATAAAAGGTATACTAGTTAAAGTTATAACTAAGCGTAATTAGTAAGATAGGTAATAAGAAGTAAGGGTATTTCTAAATTTAGCTTTATAAGGGAATAAGCTTAATAGTAAAGGTAGGCTTTACTCTATAGAGGGAATAAATATAATAGTAAGGGAAGTAAAGCTATTATAAAGACCTTAGGCAGATAGCAAAACAGTAGTAAGCTCTTAGCGTAACTATAAATCACTAAGGAGAGGCAATAAAAGGCAGTCTCTGCTCTATAGAGGAATAAGTATAATACTAAAGGTAGTAAAACTATTATAGAGGCCTTAGGCAAATAGCAAGATAGCAGTAAGCTCTTAGTATAACTATAAATTACTAAGGAGAGGCAATAAAAGGCAGTCTTTACTCTATAAAGAAATAAGTATAATACTAAGGGAAGTAAAGCTATTATAAAAGCTACTAGTAAGTAGTAAGTAAGCTACAACCTATTTATAAAACTATAATTAAGGGTAATTATAAGAAAAAAGGGGGTATTCTATTATAACTATTTCTCCCTAAGGCTTTATATATAGCTAGCCTTATAAGGCCTAAGGGGGCATAGGAGTTATAAAGCATATAGTGCCCTTACTATAACCTAGCAGCGCACTAAGGAGGTATATAAAAGGAGGAGCGCGCACATTTATATAATAGGGCAGAGATTTATACCTTTAAGCACTACCCCCTACCTAGCAGCTACGTCGCAGTGCATCTTCTGTGTCTCAGTCTTCACTCCACTAAGCAGTATCCCGTATCCAGCCTTGACAATATACCTAGGCTCTTATAATAGTAATATTATTATAAAGATAGTTATTTATAAAACTAGTTAAAGTAGTATAGACTATATTATAAATAATAAAGTCTACCTTATAGCTAGCTACTTTATTTATTAGTTTAATATTAACTAACTTATAATATACCTCTATAGAAGATACCTTTTACTATATATATTCTAGGTGCTGTTTTTAGGCTTTATAAAGCATTATAATATAAATTATTACCTTATAAATATTAGTTTACGCTTTACTATTATATAAATCTATATAAAGACTAAAATTCTATTAAGTAATTTAAAGAATAAGTATAACTATTAATTAAGCTAAGGATTTATTAAAGAAGGTTAATTCTATTTACTATTTTTAGGCATTAGGTATATTAATAAATATTAAATAAATAAATAAAGTATATTCTAATAGGGTTATTAATTACTCCTTAACCTAATTAAAATATACTACCTAATCCTAATTTATAATATTTATATAACTATAATAAAATTTCCTAGCTATAAATAACTAGCAGTCCCCTTTTAAGTAGTAATTATTTATAAGTATAATATTTAATATACCCCTTAGATTAGCTTAAGCTAAAAGACTATATATATACTATAGTTTAAATATATCTTTATAAATAAAATAATTATTTTAAAGCCCTATAACTATATTAATATTTTCTTAATATATATTAAATATAGGTCTAAACTAATAAAAATTGCTAGTAAAAATAATAGTAGCCTTAGGCTAGTAGGAAGTAAGAATAAGTAATAAGGCCTTAGTTATATATTTAGCTTTATTACTAATTACTAAACCTAGATACTATAATAGGTAATAATTTATAATTTCCCTTACTATAACTAGGGTGTAGAAAATACCTATTATTTTACCTAGAATATCTATAGTATAATCTTAAGCTTATGCTATATATTTTAATTTATTTACTTAGAAGGTATAAGGTTTTATTTTCTAAGCTTAAATTCCTTTTAAAATTAAAGGCTATTTAAATAGTTTTACTATTACTAGCTATTAAATATATAAAGCTAATAAAAATAGGAATAGACTTAGGTTTTAACTATATAAGTATACTAAATAGGCTATATTAAATAATTCCTAATAGCTTTTTTAGAATTTAATATCTAACTTTATTTAGTTAAGCTTAGGTAAGGGAATAGGTATACTAAAAATATATTATATTTCTATATTATAACTATAGACTTAGATAATGTTATTATTATAAGTTATTATCTATTTTACAATAGTATTATTAAGTTAGACATTTTACACGCTAGTAAATATAAACTTAGTTTATAGTTTATTTATAAAGAGTAAGACATTATAATCCTTATTCTAATCCTTATTTATATATTAGGTATAATAAATAGTAGCTAGAGAGAAATTTATAGTGCTCTTAGTATTATAATACTATAAGGGCAGACTATTTAGAAAATAGGCATTATAAAATATAGTATAAGCTAATTTTATAATAAAGGTTATCTTACCTATGCCTAGCACTTTATAAAAAAAGGTAATACTATCTTTATAAAAAGTAAGAGCCTTTAGGTACTTAATCTTACTTATTAAAAATATTTTAGTATTTATAGCTATAGTAAGCCTAGGGAAAGCTATATAAAGGTTAAAATAAAAAGCTATAGGGAAATTTAAGTATATAAAAGGAAGCCACTAAAACTAAATATAATAATATAAGAATTCCTTTAAATTATTTATATAGTAAATAGTATTTACCTTTACCTTAGCTATATTTTTATCTAAGGAATGCTAAATATAAATATAAATAAGGGCAATATCTATTAGCTTATAGTAAAATTTACCCTAGCTTAAGATATTTATTATTTTTATAATATTAATCTTAATAAAAGGTGCTATAAAGGGAGTGGGCTAGCCTTACTACTTAGGTTATTAGGCTAAAAAGAAAAAATTAAATATTAGTTTAGTGTAATAAAGCTAAGTTACTTAAAATGCATACTATTCTACCCTAAAGTTACCTAATTTTAGTATAAAAGGGGCTAACTTTTCTTTATTAAATATTAATTAAATCCTTATCTTATATATAACCTCTCCTTTCTTATTTTCCTTAAAATATTCTTTAGCTTTATTTAAAATATAATAAGTAATAATATCTTTATTTAATAAGTCCTTATACTTTCTATAGTTTATATTAAATACTTAAAGGGAAATAAAAGGCTTAATAGCTATAGCTATATTTTTATAGAAAATCTTATAAAGGTAATTATTATAATTAAAAATAAACTTATTATTTAAGTTAGCAATAGCCTTCTAATAGCTATAATTATTAAATATATTTAATATATAAGTCTTATAAGCTTTATTATTATACTAAGCCTAAAGTTCCTTAACTTAAGTAGCTACCTTTTACTTAGCTACTATAAGTTTATTTATTAAACCTTAGGTAATTTTATATTATAGTAAGTTATTGCTTATTAATTATAGTAATGCATAGAAATAATAGCTAAGTTTAAAAACTATTTTAACTAGTTTATCTAAATTTAGTAGAAGCTACTATACACTAAAATTAAAGGAAATATAGATTAAAAATTATATAGCTTAATTATTTGCTTTAATGCTATAGGTATTTAAATCCTTATTTATTTTTACCTATTTAAAACCCTTAATTAAAATAATATAGGCCTTTAAAGGGGTTTTAGCATAAGTAACCTATAAAATAGATTATTTATAAGAGATATCCTTAGCGCTAAAAACCTAAGTAATATAGTATTAATTCTAGAATATAAAGGTAAGAACCCTTAGGGCAGTATAGTTAGGGTAGTTAATTTTATTTACTAAATAAGACTTATAATTAAAATTTTTTAAGTTATTACTATTTTTTACTACTATAAAAAAATTAGTAATATCTTTCTTATTATAGAAAGAAAAGGTATAATTTAATTCTTAATTATTAGGTATAGCTACTAAAAGTAAGAGGTATAATATTATAGCGTTAGTTTAGGAATTAGTGCTAAGGAATATAATAAAAGGCAATAGTAATTATTTAACTAAGTTCTAATAATTATAAAGGTAACCTTTTTAAAAGGACTTATTCTTATATATAATTACTATAGACACTAGCGTGTTTAGGTTAATGTAGGTAACCCTATTAAAAATAGCTAATAGATACTTAGTATTTATTATATTATTTTCTATTTTATTTAGTTATTAAGGGATGTCCTTAATGTTAGGGTAGATTATAAATTAAGTTCCTTCTTTTAGTTAAAAGAGTAGTTAGCCTAAATAAGGCAGCTATTTAGATAATAAGTTAATATATATTTAAGTATTAAATGTTTTAGTGGTTACCTCTTTATTTAGAAGTAAAATAAGGATATCCGCTACCTAAATAGTTTTAAAACTATATAAAGAATAAAAGGCAAAGGTTAAATATTTTAAAATATAATTACTAATAACTATATTAATAGAGGTATGTAGACCTAGGGCTTAGTAATGCTTAAGGCAATGTAGGTAATCTAGGTAATATCCACTAATTAGCTAGTTATTCCTTAGAATTACAATTTTTATTAGGGCTTAACCCTAAAATAACTATAAAAGTAATATTATTCTTTTAGTATAATTAAAAATGCTTTAGAGTGGAAGTAGGTCTTTTACCTTACTTTTATCTCCTAACTCCTTTATAGGGAAAGAAACTAAGTCCCTATTAGGGCTAATATAAGCTATTAAGGCTAGCAAACCCATAGTTTTTATAAAGTTCTTTATAACTAATTCTAATTCCTCTAGCTATAGGGCATAAAAAAAGGTAAAGGATTCTAGTTTTAGTATAGGCTTAGATATAGTTATCTAGGTTACTTAATTATTTAATATAAAATAAGTCTTACTTCTTAAGGCATAAAGCGTCTTTTAACTATCTAGCTAGAGGATACTAAACTTAAAATCTAGATTAAAGGAGCTTTACAGTAAAGCTATAATATAATTAGGAATCAGTTAACTATTGCTATTATTTTAAGATACCTTTAGACGCTATAAGCAAGCATAGCATAGAATAGAAAGATAAAGTGCTTTTAAAATACCCTTTATTTTAGCTAAAGGCAAAGACTATCTATATCCCTAAGGGAAAGAATTTTACTAAATAGCATTAATATTCTCTATAGTAAAAAACTTCTAAATTATAGAAATAGGTAGTTATAAGCTAATAAGCAGAATTAGGAATAGAAAAATTAGAAGTAATATATAAGGGTAGATAGAAAATAAGGAGCTAAAAAAATAAAGAAAAAATAAAATTAAAGACTAGGTAAAGGAAAGGTAAAAAATAAATAAAAATAAAAAAGGTAGAAAAAATAGCTAGTAGCCTAGCTAGTAGCTATTATATTACATAGAAGAGTAGGGCTAAACAGTTAGGGGAAAGATATATAATTAAAGAAAAATAGATAAAAATAATCCCATTACTACCTTATAGGTTATAATAGATAAAATAGGGGTTATAATATATACTAGTTAGACTAGGTGTTATATTCTAAAAGGTATCTTTCTATTAATTTAGGGATATCTTTCTATAATATTGCCTCTAGTTCCTAACTATTATAGTCTTTAAAATACCCTAGCCACTAGACTTTAAATTAGTAATAACCTAGCTAGCTATAAATAGCTAAAATATAATTAATAATATATTTATCTATCTAGTTATAATGCAGTCTTCCTAAAGGCAAAGCTAAATGCATACTAGCTATAATAAGCTTAAGGTGCTTAATGCTTATCTCCAGTCGCTACTTAAGATAGAATAGCAAGGCAATCTTATAATACAGAGGACTAATTTTTTCTAAAATCAGAAAAGAACTAGCCTTATAATAAGATAGTTTTATTTAACTATTTAAATAGTAGCTATCTTAACCCTTTTTAGCTAATTTAATATAGATTAAGTTACCTTTATATAGGTTAGGGGGCGTTATTTATTATCTATTATAGCTAATCTTTATATATACTATTACTAGCTATATAGCATTCTAGGCTTCCTAATAGTATTAGCATTAAATATAATTATAGTCCTTAATTAAAGCATTCTAAAAGGGAATATTAGAATTAAGGAAATAGAGAGGCTTTTAACTAAAATAAAGTTTATAAGAAGAAAAACCTATAGCAATGTTTAGTAAGGAGTTAATATAAAAAATAATATAGAGAAGCACCTCCCTTTAATTTCTAGTGTTAAACCTTGCTCCTACTATAGCATAAAGGCTATAAACTAGAGTTTATATAGTATATTTAAATTAACTATTAGTTTATTAATAATATAGTGCACTAGTTTAGATTATAATATTAGTAGCCTTATAGAGAGAAACCTATAGTTAAGACACTAATTAGGGGTCTATATTATAGATAAATTAATATAGTATACTATATAAGGGGTATACCTAATAAATAAAAATCTAAGCCTATTTAAAGGAAGTTTAAGATAATTTTCTAATAAAATAAATAATAATTTTAGTAAACTTATTTATAACTACTAAAATATAATTAAAACTATTATTTACTAAAAGACTAGAGATAAAATTAAGGTAGAGGGTAAACTAAGGAATTACTAAAGTTAGAACTAGTTCTAAGGCTCTAAAGGGTCTACCTTAGTAGGGTTTAGCCTTTTAATATTTAAAGTAATAATAAATATAAGTAGCTAAGAGTCTCTTTATATTATTAATAAAAACTATAGGTTATAGAAAATTATATAAATATATTACGCTTAGGTGTTCTTTATTATTATAGATTAATTTAAATATATTATTAACTACTAATAATAAAAGATAGATATAATAGAATTTACTATTAAAGTAGTATAACAACCTAGTGGCATAGTCTACTAAGAAAGCTAACAATTCTAATTATAATATATTTAGCGCTAAAAGCTTAGTATAAACCTTATAAAAGGACTTATTTATTAGTAAGGCTAATATAATTTTATTTTAAAGGACCTTAGAAATAAACTAAGAAGATTTAATATAGAGATTAGAATTATATACACTATTTTCTATTGCTATATTAAATTTAGCTAGAGAGTCCTAATAAGGTATAGATAGCCTTAGGAAAGCTTTAGTAAGGAAAGGAAGGAAAGAAATTAACTCCTTCCTTATAGGTAGTGCTACACTATTCTTCTATTATTATTAAGCCTAGTATTAAGTAGTAATAGAAAAGGCTTCTACCTAATGCTTATAGGTACCTTAAATCCTTTCCTTAATTTAAGCTATATAGAATAAGGTATCTGCATTAGTGTGTTTAGGCCTTTATTAATATTAAATAGTAATTTAATTATACTAATATTCTAAATATAAACGCTAACTAACTAAATAGAATTTACCTTTAGGCTTATCCAACCCTAGCAATTAAAAGGTATTGCGAATAGCTATATAATTTATAATAATAATAAACTTAAAATAGTCTAAATAGTGCTCTAATTTCTTTAAAGCCTATACTAAGGTAGTAGTTTTTAATTTAGTTAAACTATAGTTCTTCTCTACTAAGGATAAGGCTTTAAATAAAAATAGAACTAGGTATATAGCTTTATTAGCTTGCTTTTAATATAACTTAGCTCTAAATCCTCTTTCCTTACTGCTATTTATATATAACTTAAAGGGCTTAATAAAGTCTAGGTAAGCTAATTCTATTACTATAACTAGCTTTTTTTTTAGCTTATTTTAGGCCTTTATAGCCCTAGACTAAATATCCTAATATTATAGATTATCTGCCTTCTTTAAGTTTAGCAATAACTTCTTTATTATAAAATTATTTTATTTAGGGTTTTTTAGAGGGGCTTAGTAGAAGCCTAAGGCCTTAATTTACTAAAGGGGTTCTGCTATATCTAAGTAGTAGTCTATAAAACGCTAATAGTAACCTATTAAACCTAGTCCTTATTCTAGCTCCTTAAGATTAGTAAGTATAGCTAGTTTATTAATAGCTTCTATCTTATTCTTTATTATACTTAAGCCTAGATGAGATATAAAATAACTAAGAGCATTAAGTTTATAATAGGTAAAATAGCATTTAAATAAGAATAAGGTACATTTTAATTTATCTAAAACATTTAGAACTAAATTAACTTAATAAAGATATTTCTAAATATCCTTTAAGTATATAATAATATTATTAATGTAAATTATAATAAACTGCTATAAGTATAGACGGAATATTAATTTTATATAGTGTTAGAAAAACAATGGACTTATAGCTAAGCCTATTATGCTTACTATAAGCTGTTTTAGATTATAATAGGGGGTAATAAATATAGTTTTCTAGCAATCCTACTTCTAAATTAGTTATTAAAAGAAACCCTTAACTAGGTTAAAAATTAAAAAAATAATAAAGCTTTATAGAAATAAAAGAATCTCCTCTTAAAGCAGTAAGGGATATATATTTTTAATTATTTAGGCGTTTATCTAATATATATCTAAAATAAAGTATAGTTTTTAGTTTTACTAGACTATAAAAGCTAGAGTTAAAATTAAGCAAGGCTTATTTAGTAGAACGCGTTCTATAATGCTAATCTTAGCTAAGGGGTTTAATACTGTGTTTATAGCTGCCTTATTGCGCCTAAAACTATTATAAGGGCGCTAAGCTAACTTAAATAGATTTGCATTTAGGACAAACTTAATTAGTATTTTAATACTATTATTAAAATGACCTAGTTAGGCTTAAAATAATTATAGGTATTTATAAATAATAGCCTTTATTTAAGCTTAATATTCTAGTCCCTAATAATTTAAAATATTAGCTTTATTAAAATTAGGAGGCTTTTTCTTTAGAGGTAAATAAAAAGGATACTTATTTAGTTACTATAAGTCCTTTAGCTCCTTATTTAAATAGTTATTGCTAAGAAGGTAAGTAAGAGAAATGCTATATTTATTATTAGCGCTAAAGATATAAGGGTTAATTATAATATAGTTTAGTATATATTTACTAAGTAATTAGCCCTTTTGGATATAGACTAGAGCTAACCTAAATATAAATATATCTATGCTATCTACCTAACTATTTATTATTCTAGAAGGTAAACTAGCTATTTTATAATTAGTAATATCCTAAAGATAATAAGATTTTAAGATATAGCCTTTAATAGTAACTAGTAGTTACTTTACTTAAAGAGGAATAGCATTATACTTACTTAGGCTAAGCACTACCTAGTCTGCTATATAGATATTTACTAGCTAAATATAGGCTAAACTAGGCTAATCCTAGCTTACGTAAGAAACTATAAATTAGTAACTATTATTTAGACAAAGATAGTTATTATCTATTTTAGCACCTTATTTAATATATAATTTATATTTTTAAAGAAAGGAATTACCTAGTAGTATACTATAGGAAAGAGAATTAATAATAAAGTAATTTACTATAAAGTTTATAAAGATACTAAAGGTAAAGAGTAAAAAGAAGGGAAAATTAACTATTTTTTTATAAATAACCTTACCTTCTATGCTTATAATAAAGAAAGGGGAAACTTATTATTAGTAAATATTTAGATAATGCTTCTAGAAAAAGGGTTTTAAGACTATATATATTCTAGAGCCTATATTATAAATAACTTCTACTAAGGTAAGAGGAGTATAAATAACACTATATAATTAAGAATAAGCTAAAATTTCCTATACCTCCTTTTAAATAGAGAAAATATAAGTAGTTTTAAACTTAATATAAAGGGGAATATTAATAAGAGTATTTAGAGGTAGGCTAAGTAGTTTAGAAAAGAAAGTCCCTAGTAATACTATATTATTTTTATTATTAAATAAAGATATAAGGGGAGAATTTAGAAGGAATAGTAGAATATTATTCCTTAATAATTACTATTCTCTTTTAAAGAGGTATTATTATAGTCTAAAAATTTAGTGCTAGAGGAGTTATATAAGTTTAGATCCTTTAGAGAGGGGTAAGAGGTATTCTTACATTCCTTAATTTTTATTTTATACTTTATTTCTATAATATATACCTATATTACCTAATTTAATAGTTTTTAGTAGAAAATCTTCTTATACTCCTTAGGCTTAAGGTATATTATATAATAATAATCTCTATAGTCCCTATAATTATAATTACTATCTTACTGCCTATTTAACTTATTTAGAAAATATTTAGAATTATTTATTTTAGATTTATTAGGTTACCTATTTTAATAAAAAGAGGCATTAGGGGCTAGTAAAAACTTATCTTTATTTTTATAGCTAGCGTTTAGGGAGTTGCTATAGAATTAAGGGGTAGCTAGGTAGTTTAATTACCTTTCCCTATTTAGCGTATTTATATAAGAACCTTATTATTTACCCTTAAATAAGTAGTAGGAGCTATAAGCACTTTAATAGTAGTTTATTTAAACTATAACCTTAATTTATTGCTACTAGGCTAGCTACTAATGTTAAGCTATAAAATGCTTAAATATTAGTTGCTATTAAATATTATTAATAGTTAATAGTTTATATATAAGGTTAATTAAAGCTGCTAGTATAGGGTCTAAATTATAAGCTAGGTAATAAGTGGTTAGATCCTTATTTATACTACTAGCTTTATAATATAATAGGATCTTCTTATTAATATATTTCTAAATAAATAAATTATCTTCCTTATTAAAGGAATAATAAAGCTTATTAGCTTATAATATAATTTAACCTTTATTTTATTAGAAATGCTAAGTAAGTAAGGTTTTCTATAGGTTTATATTAAACTAAAGGCAAGCCTTAATGCTATAATTTAAGAATATAAACTAGTAGTAACTATTTAATTAAGGCTTAGATAAAAGGCTTAAAACTATATTTTATAATATAGTATTCTAACTAAAGGTATTTAATAGCTAGTTAACCTTATTTATATAAGTGGAAATAGGCTAATTAGTAAAGTTATATGCTAAAAGGTTAACCTTAAAATTATAAGTATAGGGGCGGTTTTAATCTAATTAGTACCCCCTATAATTAGAATTAGGTGCCTCCTAGGATAAAGGAGAAAGGAAGGTTAGTTACTAACTTAATAGGTAATTATAATAGTTTCTAGAATAGTTATTTAGCTAGGGTAAGATATCTAATAGGTTGCTATCTTTATTATTATTTTAATTAGGATTTAAAAGAAAATGCTTAAAAATAATAGTTATATAAGAAGTTTTAAAAAGGGGGGAATAATTACTTCTTAGGTTCTACTTAACCTAGTTTTTTAAGGCATAGTAATTCTTAGTAAATATAGTTTTAGCTATTATTAAAGAAGCTTTTAATAGCTTCTTTATTAATAATAGTAAAAGGTTTAAAAATTATTTAGTATTAGTCTTTAGTATAGCTAATTAGATAAGAATTATATTCTATAGATACTAGGATCTACTATATAGAAGCCTAGGCCTAAAGGCAGTGTTCTAAAGTTTAGATTATATTAGCCTAGGGTAAGCTAGCTATTTCCCTTTATTCTTAGTAGGGGGTGCCTCCTAACTAGGTAGATTATTCTACCTACCTAGTATATTAGAAGGTTTAGCCTTAGCTTAATTCTTAAGATTAAAATAGGGAGGGCCTTAAAGATAGTTTCTAAACCTTTAACTAAAAGGATTTATAGTATTTAAGTAAGTTAGCTTATTAAGTATTATAGGTAAGAAGGATAGAGATTAGTATAAGATAGGAATAGTTAAAGAATTAACTAGAATAGTGTGTAAAAAACTCTTTAGTAAGGAGAAGAGGGATAGAATTAGAGAAGGAATTAGGGATAAAGAGGGAATAGGTAGCCTAGGTTCCTAATAACTTTAAAAGGGACTAAAAAGGGGGGGTAATAAATTAGAATTTAAAACTATAAGTAGCTTAGTAAAATAAAGCTAATTTAGATTTATTAAGGAAACTCCTAGAATTATTAAGGTAGAAGGAAATAATTTAGAAAGTTAAGGGGGTATATATTTTAATAATACTCTTGCCTTAGTAAATAAATATCTTTAAGCCCTAGAAATTATTAAATTCTTTTTTAATTTAGTACTTAATAATAAGTAAGAGAGAGAAGAAGAATAAGAACTATATTAAGTTATAAAATAAATATATTTTATTATTAAGGTATTTCTAATTAATAAGGGACTATTATACTAAAGGGAAAGAGAAATAAGTAGGGATAGAATTAAGGTAAAAGAAGTAGGGATTAATATTTAGTTACTAAGGTTGCCCTTACCTATTTATTTAAAGGCTGCTAAATTTATAGCCTAGGAAGGAGCACTAATAGTTATTAAAGGAACTATTATTATTAAGGGCATTAACCTAATTACTTCTTTAAGTATATATTTAAGAGAAATAAAACAGCCCTTAGAATTCTAAGGATACTTAGATTTAGTGTGCTTTTATTATCTAAAAATAGGTATAGTGTAATAAATAAATAGAAGAAGGGTCTAAGTTTTATAAGTAAATAAAAAAAAAGGTAAGGTAGAAGTAAAAAAAACTATATTTAAATTAGTTAAATATAGGGCATATAATAGGTTTTCTTTTAAGATATGCAAGCCCCTCTTTTATTATTAAGGATTATTAATATAATAAAAGATACCTTCCTTAGAACTTAAAGGGACTAAAGGTCTCTTAGCTAATATTGTTTTTTCTATTCTACTAAGGAAACTTATTTAATTTAATAGTATCTTTAGAGTTAATAACTAAAGATAGGTAGGGAGTAGAAAGCTCTACCTATACTATATTATATAAAGCTACTGTTAGAGTATTAATAATAGAAGTAATAGGAGTAGGAAGCTTAACTAAGAATTTTTCTTTTAAATATTAAAATAGAGGGGTTATAGGGAGCAAGAATCTTAACTAGGTCCCTTAGTAGCGCTATATAACTAATAATTTAAACGGAAAAAATTTACATTAGCAGAAAGCAGTAATTACTACTATATTGCGGCTTATATAAGGGATATAACTTAAGGAAGGAAAGCAATAATAAAGATAGAAGCTATCATAGCTATAGAGGTTCTATCTAAAGTGTAATGATAATAAAGAAAAGAAACTAGCTAAGGCTCACAGGCAGGCGACCTCACTAAAGTGGGTGGCCGCACCACGTGACCTGAAGTGTGTGCGGGACCCAACACTCTATGCACTCGTCTTAGACATACCATGGCTCTGAAACGTTCGTATGGGAAATCAGGGAAAGTCAATAAATCCAATAGACTGTGTTCGAGACGTTACAGCTCGGAAAGGCCCAGACAATAAAAAAAAAAAAGTGCGGAAACTCCCTAATCTATTTAACTGTACTAGACACACCGGAGCTCCAGAAGGGCTGGTATACAGAAGGAACATAGAATCGTCCCAAACTCACATACAGTTCGTGGCCGGAACTACGTACGCCCTTATCAGGCGAAGCGGAGCTCTGGCTAAACGGGCGTAGACGTTGTGCGCAAAGGCCAGTGAGCCAAGGAGGAACGCAGCTTCCCGCATTATATCTTTAAAGTAAGGCTATCCTACATAGACTCTTATAACCTTGTACTATTATTAGTTGCTATAGAAAGAATACTCTTGATTGAGTAATTTATAAATATGTAATGTATTTGCCATATACACTGCAGGAGCAACGTAGTGCTAAAAGACTTTACACTATAAAAGGGTGGGCGAGGGGGGGGGCAACTCAAAAAGAAGGTAGTGCAAAAGGGAGGAAACAGCTTATAGAGAAAAAGCTAATATAAAGAGGAACAAATAGCTAGTAATAAAGGTAATGAGAAGAAAGAGGGAAGAAATACCTTATAAAGAAGAAGAAGCAAGAAAAACATTTAGCGAGGAAGGTAATAAAAAAAAAGGGGGGGGGGGTAGCTTATGAAGAAGAAGCTCATACAAGGAGGGTGGAAAACAGCCAGGAAAGAAGACAATAAGAAAACAGCTTACAGGGAAGCGAACGAAAGACAAATCACCCAGTAAAGAAGACAAGGAAAGAATAAAATAATTTAATGCGTTAGTAGAAAGGGATTTACTTTCGGCCCAAGGAGTCCAACGCTTTGCCCGCCTCTATGACGCGGATGAAATGCCGGACAGCCCTAAGGATCTAGTAAGAAGTATTGCGACCACAACGACTCTCTAGAGCAGAGAAACGCGTAATCAAGAAACAGAAAGAAGGAAAGAAACAAAAAATTCTCAATCGTTTCTTTTATGTACATCATCACACTGTCCCGCCATCGGGGTCATAGCCGTCACGATACCCCGGGAGGTGTAAAGAGTTTCGGCCACCCACTGTGTTTCTGTCAGAACCAGAGCTCTGAGAGGCTCGTGCACAGCGAGAAAGCCGGGATTTTCTACATTTATATATTCTATTGGATGTATTGCACCTATACAAGACGCTACACATAAAACAGATACTGAAACTTGCATAGAAAAGATACTGAAACTTCCTACGCCCTTGTATCCCTATCAGACATACTTCAGCCCCAAAAGGCTCGTACGTACAAGTAAAGAAATTTCCAAAATGCATATACGTACCTACATATATCCATATACGCGTGTATAGTCAGGGCACATCACAGCACAGCAGGACAGAGAGCATGAAAGAGCGTGGAAGAGGTCATAGAACGGAGTAGCACAGGACATAAAACATGGCAGAACAGATCATAGAAGATGGCAGGAAAGCACAATAGATCCACTCACAACAGTGAAAGACTATGGGACAGAGTAGAAGGGGCCATAAGGCATAGCTGACGAGACCATAAAAGAATAGGAGAAGAGACCATGGAATCTAATAAGGATGCACAATAGATTACAGTACAAGACACCATAATCCACAGAAAAAAGAGACGTCAATAATATACTAAAACGCACAGGACACAGCAGAAAGCAAATGGAAGGCAAATACCGTCTTTATGGCAAAAACAAGAGTAATACCAGCAATACCAACAATACCAACAAGTCATGAGAAAAAATAATGATAATAAGAAGAATAATAAACAAAAGACACCCTGCTCAAGCCACCTTGCTGTGCGTGCGTGCCGTGCCTCCTTTCGTTGCGCCATCAAAAGTTGAAAAAATCATGATAGAAAAGCATGCCCCAAAATGAAGAAGAAAAAACGTTGGAAAAAAAAAAACCCCCCGAAAAAAGGTGGCAAAACGCTCATCAACCGCGCCCGTCACCACCAATCCCGTTTGTCCCTTTTCCCGTTTGTCCCTTGACCCTTTGCCCGTGGTTGCTGCCACTTCCACATCCGTCCAACAAAACGATTATGGTCCATTCGTTCCTCTGGCCAACAAAGTCCCTTGCCCTTCGTTGCAGCAAGGCAGCAAGAAATCTCGAGCTGCCAACACAGTAACAAGAAATTGAAAAGAAAGAGAAAAAAGAAAAAAGAAAAAGAAAAAAAAAAAAGGCCGAGATACCTAGGTATTCTAAACCATATGCAGTTTGTTCCATGCGAGTAACGTAACACGAACCGCTTGTCAAAAAGAGACATCGAAAAAGTGAGTCGTCATGATTCGTCAAATGATGCAAAGAAATAAAGAGGAAAAAAAAAAACAAGAAGAAAAAAGGATAAAAGGACATGTATTTCATTGTACTTGGACCAAAACAAATCAAGGCAGAACATGATGTTCAACAAGTTGGCTGCACCGTCTGGCCAGTCCCCTACGACGAACCCGAGACTTTGCGCGCCGTGGTGACGGCGGTCATGGCAGAGGCAGTCATGCTTGCGCTGCCGACACGGCCGCTCGTTTTGCGAACTCCGGCAGAGTCCTTGGCTCGCAGAGGAGACTCGGATCCTGCCCGCTTGCTGCTGCGGACCTTGGTCATGACGCTAGGCGTACTGGCAACACGATCCATGGCCGTCTTTGTTGGTCGGCCGGTGCCGACATTCTCGGCGTCTTGAGAGGCATCGTTGTTGATGACATAGATGGTGGATGTCGTCTGACTGACAGCGCGCACCTTGGGACTTCGCATCGGTGACTGCGAGTATGCCTTGCGATGACTCCGCGATATGCGCACATGCAACTCTTCATCCGAATCCGTCCCTTGTGAGTGACGGTGCATGGCCATCGTTTCCGTCTGGCGCTCGACGCCTGCCTTTTCGTCGGCGCTCGGCCGACGCATGCCAGATCGCTGATAGGGGTGATGGCGGTCTGCAGCGCGCGTCGTCTTCCTCGGCTGTCCGGGCGTAGGCGCTGGCAGGTAGTCCTCCTGCGCGCCATTCTTGCGGTCTTGGTCGACTTCGCTCAACGGCGTGCGGTTCGATGGGCTGCGGTTGGGCGGCGTCGACATTTGGCCATGACGAAGGTTGGACTTGTGCATGGCGCGGATCGGCGTGCTGGGCGCGAGATTGGCACCAGCAACTCCGGCACCAGCGGAAGCGACCGCCGCGGCGGCGGCGGCGGCGGCGGCCATTTCTTTTCTCAGGCGACGCTCGACGCGCTCCTCAACCCACCACTCTCGGAATGTGCCTTGATTCAGATGCAGCCAGTGCTGCTGGGGCCCGACAACCATGCCTGGGCGCATGAATCGCATAAAGGAAATGACCTCGTCGGCGGTGAAGCCGTGGCGGTAGATCAAGTAGGCGCCAATGAGGCACCCGGTCCGGCCCAGACCAGCCTTGCAGTGAACGGCGATGCCCTTCTTCTTGACGGTAATGGTCTCGTGGGCCAGGCGGATGAACTTGCGGACCGTCGTGAGCGGCGGGCAGGTGCCATCGTCAAATATCATGTCCAGGTGCTGGATGCCCAGAGCCTCAAAGTACGAGGGGGAGTACAGGTGGGAGTTGAGACGGACAACCAGGCCAATATCCTTGTCCGAAAAGTGAGTCAAGACATTCTTGAAGGGCTGTGGCAAGGTCGGATGGGCATCAACCGCGTCCAAATCTCGCGGTAACAGAGGATACAACTCAGAATCTTCTGTGATTTTACCAACGGGCGTGTGCTGGGGAGACGCAAATGCGAGAAAATGCGGTGTGATCCAGTTGAAGTCTCCGTGCTCTACACGCTCATATTTTTCGTACATTTCGAGATCAAAGTTGTCGAGATCAATGCACTTCTCCTCCTTGGCCTTCCAGACGCCATAAACGACATCTTGGACGGTGATACCGTAGTCTGCCTGGCTGTAGCCGGCATCTCGGAAGGGCATGAGCGGAGGATCGACTTGGGCAATCGGAGCGAGAGCCAGATGGGGTGGCCAGTTTTGAATCAAGACCATGTAGCACGCAAGCATGCAGGCAGCGTTGGCACGGCCTAAAAACAGTCAGCACCCAAAGTCGCGCAGGCTGTACAGCAAGCAAAGAAGAATGATAAGAACAAGACAAAATAACTCACTTCTTGGATCCGCGGCGCTATAAAAGACAACCGGTCGCTCCTTGTTCTCCTTGGCACCAAGGATATCATGGAATCGAATGGCAAAGCGGTAGAGGTGGCCGATGTGAAGAGGGCCAAAGTCGTGATGGAAAGCATTGTACAAGAGACTGTCATCCACGGTGAAGTAGCATGGTGCAAGACGGCCGTTGCTGGCAGATGATGAGACGGAGTCTGTCGCTCTTTGTGCTCTTTTCCTTGGAGAGACGGGCGTTTCGCTGCCAGGGAAGAAGGTATCCGCGGTCGGAGGATGGACATAGGCGCCAAGGTACAGACGGTCTAGAGTTGAAAGCGGGTAAGTTAGTGAAAGTGTACAAGAAAAGAAAAAGATGAGGGAGAAGCTGAAATCCCATGACAATGGTGCGGGTGCAAGAACCGCGCGTGACAATGACAAAAAAAAAAATACACGAGGCGTGGGACATCGTCTGGCATCGCGGCCATGTCGCAGACCAGAAGGTCGCAACAAGAACGACAACAACAAAGACAAACCCTTTAAAGAAAAGAAAAGGAAAGAAAAGAATAAAAAAAACCCATACCTGGAATATACTCAATAACCTGTCCCGCGTTGGTTGGGTGCCTTGAAGAAGGAGCCATTTGATCGAGGCTCAGACTTGTCTGTGAGTCGGCCGCAGAAGGAGGAGAAGACGAAGACGAAGGCCACCCCAGAAGGACAAAACACTCTGAATCAAGTGCGATGCAGCGAAACTAATCTTAGCCACAGACTGGCTCGGCGATGAGGCGAGATGAAGTCGCGATCGAGACGAGCAATCGAGCGCCCAGAAGGGAAAGAAAAAATAGAAGAAGAGCAGAGAGATCAAGACACTTGCGGTTTCGAAGACAATGGACGACAACAGCGCTTCTGCCCACGGGATATCACCAGCCAAAGATCAAAGAAGGCGGATAAAGAAACCGGGTCCAAACCAGACAAGAAAGTGGACAAAAAAAAGGTCGTGTTATGGTCGAGAATGCCGCCAGTCGAGAGGGTCTGCACAGTGATGGTCGGTAGGGATACCTCTCGGAGATAAGTATGAAAAAGAATAAAAGAAGAAGAAAAAGGACCAAAGACAGAAGCGTGCGATCTGTCCGGAGGAGCTGGCAGAGACGATTCTTTTTTTTTTTTTTTTTTGGCCTTCTTCTTCTATCCCAGAGGCAAGATGCAACCGGCACAAGCAAGCTGCTTGAATGTTGTTCCTCTGCTGGGCCGGGCTGGAATATGTAGTCCAGTCGTAACGGCGATTGGCGTGGTGCTTTTGCTCTCTCTCGCTCCCATTTTCTGCCACCCAACCCCTGTCAATGTTATTCTCTGTCCAGTGTCCTCCTCCCCCTTCCCCCCACCCGCCCACGCCCACAGCGTTGGCTCAAAACAAACTGGCCCTACAAAGGCGGTCATGCTGTGGGCCCGGTGCGTTGTCAGGGAAACGCCTGCGCCTGCACGGCAGACAACGGCCACGCCGTTGTGGGATGGTGGGATGCCCACGCCACAGCACATTGGGCTGTGGCTCGTTGTGGCTCGTTGTGGCTGGGAGGCGATGGGCCTCCCGCAATGGGCCTTCGTCTTTTGCATTTGCTTTGCTTTGCATTCCTGAATCCCATCGCGGATGACGAGTGCCAGCCAATCCCGCCCCTCCATCGGCGCCAGTCTGCGAATTTCTTGACCTCATCTGCATTCCTCGCGACATCACCTTTTCGCGTCCATAACAACACACCGGACTCGCCTCCTTCGCGGCTCATGCGCACACGCACACGCACGCACACATAAAGAATAGGCACAAACAGAAAGAAGGGCATAAAAAAATAAAGCACCAGCCGAGAGAAACCATAGGCACGGCTGGCCCGGCGACCATTTGTTCGTTGCCTTTTCCCACCTCGCGGCCCCCCCCCCCTCTTCACATCACTTCAACATGGTCCCATCCGACCAGTTTCCATGCTCAATGTACGTCTTCCCCCCTCGCAGCAGCCAGACCGCCAATCCATGAGTTCAGAACAATGCAAAGCAAAAGAACAACCCACAACTAACCCAACCTTTTTTTCCTCCCGTCGCCCCCCCCTCCCCCCCTTCCCCCCCAGATCTCTCCAAATACCCCTCCCCACAGCCCGACTCGCCACCACCGCTCTGCAAGCCCTCCAAGTCGACCCGGAGCTCTCCCCCCTCGTGCAGAGGCACTTCTCCACGGGTCCGCGACCACAGGACGAAGTAGGCGGCGGCGATGAGAGCGGTGCGTCCGTCCTGACGGTGCGGTACCAGGCCACGACGAATCGCATGTTGCGCGTGGCGGTGAATTCCTTCATGGACAGTCTGAGGCTGGTGCTGGAAGTGATGGAGCAGTTGGACGGCGATGTCTTGACGGCAGCAAAGAGTTGACACGGAGAGAAGCAAGTCATGATGGGGTATGGGGTATGCAAATGCGTGAGGAATTTGGTCCGGGAGTTGGGTCTTTTCTTTTTTCCTTTTCTTTTTCTTTTTTTTTTCCCCCTTTCCTCAAACGATGACGATGACCATGACAATGACAATGATGATCAATCTAGAATGTGATGAAGCAGAGTGACTCTGTGCATTATGGAGGTCGTGCGCTGGTCTGACGCAGCCGTTGAAAAAATTGAAAAAGAGGGAAACAGAAGAAACGAAGAAAAAAAAAAAAGATCTTGCCTACGTAGGCCACGTGTTGGACTCGGGCCAAGGCGGGTTCAACCTCGATAGGACGTGCCGTCATTCGTGCGCGTCAAGGTACAGATGTACATACAGATGTACATACATGAGTATATTTAGAATCCAATACGGTCATGTTTCGCCGACCAGCCCATAGCAGTGTTGCCTTTGCCCCCTCCGCACGTTCACAAACGACGCACATCCATACCACATGCATATAAATACAGTCTCATGGACTGGCATCTAGCCCAAGACAGCACGAGACATGACGAAATGACAGCATGAAAACATGAAGCATGGAGCATGGAGCATGGCACTATGAAATATGAAATATGAAACATAAATGGTAAGCCTTATGTACACTTCTATAATGGAATCCAACTCGGCTGCTCGCTTACCACGAACGATCCTACCCCACCCAGGTATCTTGAATAATGGTTTCTATGCAAGTTTCTATGCCGCGCCGCGCAAGAACGTAAAAAAGAAGAAGAAACAGAAACAGAAGCCAGGAATAAAGGTTCAATGAAACACCACAGACAATCCAGGGTTCTATCGTCGAACAAAAAAAAAAAAAAGGGCAAATAAAACGCCGCCTTGTGAATAAAAAAAATAAAGACAGAAGCACAAGACTAGTACTGGCGTCAGACAACAACGACAACCAAAACACCAAATCATGTAGCATCAAGTTGCATTTCGCATGGCCGCACTACCACAAAGCCTTTGTGAATGCAGACCACTTTCCCAAATAAAGGGGTGACAAGGGGAGAATCACCACATATTGGCTCCATTTCTGCATGACCAATCCTATCCCATCCAATGCAATACGGCCCGTTGTCGTCGTCATACATCATAACGAGAAAAATAGAGACAGAAGGGAAAAGAAAAGAAAAGAAACAACGAAAAAAAAAGAAAGAAAGAAAGAAAGAAAGAAAGAAAGAAATCTTAGCTCGCGCTGGGTTCCTGTATTTTTTCCAATCGACTTTTGAGCTGTTCCAACTCCGCTTTGAGATCCACATTTTCTTGTTGTAAATATTTCATGTGCACAATGGCACTCTCTACCACGCTGGCCTTGCTGTTGGGAATGTTGCCTTGCCCCTTGTTTTCCTTCTTCTCGGCCTCCTCGCATTCTTTAAGATTCGACTGGTCGGGCAAAAGGCTGGCCATGACTTGCAGTGCAGAGTTGATGCGATTGCGTCGCCCTTGCTCGGCAATCTTGTGCGATGTCCGTTTGGACGTGAGGTTTGTCGACAGCTCTGTGGGATAGGACACTCCGGGCACAGTATTGCCCTCCAATATGTTTTGGTAGTTCGACTTGGTCATGAGCAAGCGCGAAGCGGCATCCTCCATGGACATGCGAGGACCACCGGGAAGCAGCGGCTTGATGTTCGGTGATATCCGGGGCAACAGAGCAGGCGACGCGTGAACGGAACCGGTCGATCTTTTCCTGCTACTCCTGGAAGCCAGCTGGGGGTTCCTCCGAGCGCTGTGGTCGGAGGATCCGGGTCGCAGTTGGGGGCTCTGACTAGCGGACGTTGTTCCGAGGTTTCGGATGACTGGGGACTGCAGAGGCTGCTGCGATGTGCTTCTAGACGAAGTTGGTTCGATTCTCGGCGACGTGAAAACAGTTGATGTGTCGATTGGAGCAAGCGGAGGTGGATTCGCTATCGACTCTGGCAGCTCGAGAGACTCGATGTTTTCTGTGACCGTGTTATGCGCTTGATTCATGGCGAGAGATTGTTTCGTTTTTGCTTTGGAAGCAGGGAGTTTCATTAGTGAGGCAGGAGTAGCAGGATGAGGTGGCTGCTGCTGCTGCTGCTGCTGCTGCTGCTGCTGCCGCTGGTTCTGTTCCTCGCTCAACGAGCGAGGAGTGGGCTGCTGCGAGCCATAGTTTTGCGCCTGGATATATGGCGACCGACTTGTCGAGCGTCGGGATGGCACAGGCGGAGGAGGCATATCCGTCAAATTCTCGGGCGATACAGAGGCGTTCTCTTCGGAAACTTCGGTAGGGGACGTGGCTGGCATGGGAAGGAAGCCCTGGGTAGAAAAGTGACTATTGCTCTCATCCAGCTCGCTGAGCACCTGGGACACAATGGCGGGACTGGGACCCGTCTTCCGTCGCTGAGGCTTTACAATGGGTGAGCTCTTGATGGCAGGCTTGCCTCGTGCCTTGACTGCTGCGTTGTTTTTCCTGGCCTTCTTCGATAAGTCGGTGCTTGATCCAACAGAAGGCGCGACCACGGCTGCTTCGAGGTCCATCTCCACCGGTGAATTGTTGGGCTGCGTGCTGTGATCGTACAAGGATGATGCGTCGTTTTGCGCATGTAGAGCTGGAGATGTGAGAGGGCTGAAGTAGGCTGCAGGTATTGTAAATGCGTTTTCCATGTAAAAATGGGGGTCCAAGGGTGTGACGGCTGGTGAAATCAGAGGTGTCAAAGCCATCTAAGTGTACTGCCAGGTTAGCTTGGATCCCTCCTTTTATTTCCCTCTTCTCAACAAAACGGAATAAGCCTTCCATCCCCTCAATTCCTCCAGGAAATCCAGTATCTAGTGGACCTTTGAACTCAAGACGAGTCGATCAGACTCACATCCTGTTGCTCTGACATTGGGTGATGATAACCCCTGTCATAAGAAGCTCGCTGGGGTATTTGCTCGGCCGGAGAGTAGAAATGGCCCGTCGTTCCGGGAGAGAGCTCGAGACTTCGGGGCGTTGGAGGAACAGAGTGGTGGTGAGAGAAGAATGTGATGCGTTGTTCCTGGAGCTGGCGCTGCTGTTGATGGAGCTTTTGCTGCTGTAAATATAGGATCTGGGCGTCGATGCTGGAGATGGTGTCGCCAGGCGCAGGTGTGGCCAGCATTTGGCCCGACATGCCCGAAGTAGTGGCAATGGCAGGCGTGTGATTCTGTAGCAGGTCATCACTGCTAGGAGGAATGTGAGAGGGGTCAGCTTCGCTCATGAGGGAATCGGCCTGCTGTCGATGCTGCCGCTGCCGCTGCTGCTGCTGCTGCTGCTGCTGCTGCTGCCGGTGCTGAGCCAGAAGGGCCTGTGAAGGACCATTCTGAAACCCGTGAAAGTCGAATTGCATCGTCTCGCCGATAGAGGTCATGCCACTCATGTCAAGAAACTGGTTGAATTCTTCCTCGGTCGTAGACGAGGTCATATGCTGGTCTTGGCCACTCCAGGTTGCCGAAGCCATCGTGACAATCTGTTGCACCGTCGCATGCAAGAGTGAAGAATACTCGTCCGGAAGGAAGCTCTCTGCTTAGTGACTCACTCGCCTCGTCGCAGTTGCACAAGCAAGTCAATCCTTCTTTCCTCTTCTGCTTGTCTCCGAATGGAAGCTGGTATGCCTATTTTTTGGACAAGCCCGTTGTTTCTGTTCTCTTTCTATTTGTTTCGTCTTGACGGGTAGAATTTTTTTTTTGTAATGTTTTTTGTAATTCCTTTTTTTTTTTTTTTTTTTTTTTTTTTTTTTTTTTTTTTTTTTTTTTTTTTTTTCTTTTTTTTTTTTTTTTTTTTTTTAC
>SRPU01000282.1:0-24023 GCA_018360185.1 Claviceps lovelessii
GTCCTTAAATAATTAGTTAAATAATTAATAAGGTATAATATATAGGCAGAACTAATTAATTAAATAATATAAGTAAAGAATATTAAGCTCTCCCCTCCCTAGGGAATAAGGCAAATTAAGCCTTATTACTAACTAGAGGCAAAAGAAAAGAAAGTAAGAGTTAATAATTATAATAATAATAATAGGGTATATAAAGGAATAATAGGGTTTAATAAATATAATAGGTTAGGAATTAATTAAAAGGTAGTATGCCTAGTATTTATGCTATTGCTTCTTACTAAGGCCTAGGATCTAGACTTTAATTTAGTAATAAGGGTACTATTATAGTAGTATAGGCACCTCCTTATCTAAAGATTCCTTATCTTTTAAGATACCCCTTAGAAAAGAAGTATTATCTTATTAGGCAACTATCTAATTAAATATCTTATAAATAGCATTTACTAGTAGGAGTTCTTAAAGATTATTATTTATATTATATAGAATAGGTTTAGGTCTAGCTTATTATTATAATAGCTAGTATAGCTAACTATCTATAAAGGAAGCCTACTAGCCCTTATTATTAGGTATAAATTTCTTAATATAATTGCTACTAATTATCTTATTAAGCATAATGCTATTTAGGGTCTAGAGTTTATAGGCTTTTATAACTAATGCTTAACTATAAATTTAGAAAGGCCTATTCTATCTTATTATTAACTTTTAGGTAAAAGATATATCTATAGACTAGCGTATATTATAAATAAGAATAAAATCCCCTATAACTAATTAATTAAAAGGTTTTTAGATTAAAATAGCTTAGTTTTTATTTATTTTTACTATAAGTCCTTTTTAAAACTAAAGGACTTTATTTTATACTATAGTAATATCTTCTTTTTTTTACTAGAGAATATAGATCCTAGCCTTAAAAAGATCTTATACTATAGTTACCTTATTTTAGTTAATAAGTTGCTATATTAGAAATTCTACTTTAAGGGGCAGTAGGGGCTTCTATTTATAGATAAGGTAAAAGGCTAACTAGCTATAAAAGGATTTAATTATAATGTAATTAGTAAGAAGAGCTTATTTAAGATACCTTAGCTACTTCCTATTAAAGCTGCCTATTTTTATAAGTATAAATACTAGGGACTAATACCTAGCTTCTATAAGGCTATTTGCTTTAGGGTTATATCTAAACGTTTATATACCCTTTATTCCTAGTTAAGCTAAGGCTTTGCTTAGTTTCCCTCTTATTTCTAGCCCTCTATTATAAATAATAAATAGGATTAGGCTAAACCTACTAATTAAATTATTAAGGAACTTTTAAATAGCTTTAATAGTAGTAGCGTATACTAGTATAGCTTTAACCTAGCCTATAAGATTATACCTAGCTTTTAGGAGATACTTATACTTATAATTAAATAATAAGTATTAAGTATTAATATAAATCTTACTTATAGGGTTGCCTAGAGCAATAGGTATTGCAATCTTATATAGGCACTAGGGCGTATATTTTTAATAAACCTTATAATAGTAAAGCATTTCTTATACTATATTCTATATTTTTCTCTAATAATACCTTTAATAGGCTGCCTAATAGACTACTTCTATACCTTTATAAGCTATTAAGAGATAGATAGCCTTAATAATTAATTGCTACTTATTTAGGTTATTTATAATAAGTATAAGGCCTTTTATAGTACTAGTAGGCCTTTTAAAAAGCTTTCTACCTTTAAGAAAGAACCCTAAGGCCTTTTTCCTTAGGTAGTAAAAGTGCTTTACTAATTAATTAAATAGTTTCTCTAGAATTTAGAGGTAGAGAATAATTTACCTTAACTTAGGGTTATAAAGTATAGTTTCTACCTCCCTAAGTTAATTAGTATTAAGCTAAAGGTTAATAAATTTCTTAATATTCTCTTTTATAATCTTATTTAGATTATTAAAAGGACCTAGACCCTTTTATAATAGCCTATTTATAGCCTAATTTTACTTTCTAGAAATATATTAAACTATAAAGTTAAAGAAAAGAATATAGCTAAGCTAGTAAGTAATAATAGTACTAGGGATGTTATTAATAGCGCCTTAAAGCTAATGCTTTAGCACTATTAAATTAGTCTCTAAAATAAAGGGAACCCTAAATAAATAAATATAGAGTCTATAAAGAGTGTAAAGCAAAGCATAATATTTCTACTTAGTTATATTATATTTAACCTTAGTATTATTCTATATACTACTTTTAAACTATATAGGGTGTTGCTTACCTTTATACTCTTAAGAGAGAGTAGCACCCTAGCCTATATTGCTAGCATTAACTATAAGTATAATATCTCTATAGCCCTTAGTTAGATTAATTAATTATAAGGTTAGTGCACTAGTTACTATATCTATTACCTTCCTTATAGCTTCTTTATATTCTAAACCCTATATTTATTTTGTTTTTTTATATAGTAGCATTACTAAAGGTAGCATAATTATAGCAAAATAGAGTATTTAAAAATAGTAAAAGGTAGTAAGGCTAAGGAAGGAATATATATCTCTTAAATTATTATAAGCAACCTATTCCTTAAGCTTAAGGATCTTTTCTTTAGTAGGCCTATAGCTATATATTCTATAAATATAGCCTATAATAATAGCAGTAGGTTAATAGAATTTACTTTTAACTGTAGAAGCAGTGTAACTAGTAAGTTTAAAGTTTAAAAGAATATTATCTAAATTAATTAGATATTCTATAATATATTTTCAGACTTTAGGCAAGATCTTAGCATTATTATATATAGTAATAGGTCCCTTTATAGTAATATTATTAAGGAAGGGTATATAGATATAGGGTATTAAGTTAAAAAAAATACGCTCTATAATCCTAATAAATTATATAACTAAGTTTATAGCTCCTTAAGGTAGATAGTAAAGCCTTAAAAGTCCTATAGAAGTTATAATTATAGTAAAATCCTAGCTTATAGTAGCTAACTCTACTTAATTATACCTAGAAAGGAAGTTAATAAGTAAAAGTATCTTATATATTAAGAATTCCTTGCTAAATAATTTAGCACCTTATAGAATGCCTGCATCCTAAATAGTAACACTATTATACTTTATAGTAAATAGAATTAACCTAATCCCCCTATCTTTCTTTATAACTAAAAAGTAAGGGTTTTAATAGAAACTATAAGATTTTTCTAATAAACTATAATCTAACTTTTTCTTTAATAATTTAATTAATTTTCCTTAAAGGGTATAAGGAATTAGAATTAACCTTACCTACTAAGCTAAGTGCTTAATAACCTTAATAACTTAAGGGGGCATAATAAAAGGGTTAACCTTTCTAATATTAAATAAATCCTAGCCTAAAGCGGCCTCCCTATTACTAAGGATCTCCTTAAAAACATTAAGTTCTTAAGGGATAAGATATTCTTTAGTCTTATTAACTATTTAATTAAGTCTTTTTTAAGTTAACTAAAATCCCTTTAAATATTTAGAGAATTATTCTATAATAAATTCCTTATACTTTCTATTAGTATTAAGGCATGCCTTAACCTTATTCTACTTCTTTATCTTTTACTTTAGGTCTCTATTAAGGATAGACCTATTAAAGGGAATATTATTAAGGGGATATACCTTTTAACTAATATATTTATATATAGTGTTTACTATTAGATTAAATAATTATATATAGCAAGACAGCTAGATTTCCTTAGTAGTATTATTTAGTTAATTAGTCTAATTAGTAAGGGCTTATCTAAAGATAAGCACTATAATCTTATCCCCTTTCTTTTTAGTAATTAGTATTAAAATCTTATCTTTTTTTAGTTTAAAGTTTATTTCTTTTTATATTATTTAATTAAATAGTTTTAACTTTTTATTTAACTTTTCCTTACTTATTATAAGTAAATTAACTATTACCCCTAAGGGTAGTGCTTTATTAACTATATTCTATATAACTAATTTAGCAGTATAGAATATAACTATAATATTTCTAAAGTAATATTTTATTCTTAGCTCCCTATAGCCTTAGCTATAATTAAATAATACCTATGCTTATTAAATAAATAGCATTCCTAGGATTAAGGGAACTAAAACTATATTAGGCGCTATATAAAAGCATACTAATATCTAAATATTACTAAGGAAGAGCTTTATATAAACTTCTCCCTTAAGTTTAATAGTATTATTTAAGTAAAAAGTGCTATTAGCATTAATATTTATTAAATATATCTTTAAACTAGCTTTATATATAAATTCTTCTATAATTAAGTTCCCTTATAACCTATAATTAATTAGAGCTAGTATAAGCAGTCCTTTTAGCTCCCTAAGGTAGACCTATAGGTAGGGGAGGTCTTATAAATAGCCTATTATTATATATAAGTAAACTACTCTATAGGTTTCTTCCTTATTATTTAGTGCCTAACTAATCTAAGCTAAGTTAGTTTTAATATAATTAAATAAATTATAGCCTAGGTAAAGCAGGTTAGTATAGAAAGTTTTTACTCCTAGCCTTTTTTATAGTTACTTTTATAAAGCACTACTAACCTTAACTATAGTATCCCTAACTAGTTATAT
This sequence comes from Claviceps lovelessii, assembly GCA_018360185.1. Taxonomy (NCBI): domain Eukaryota; kingdom Fungi; phylum Ascomycota; class Sordariomycetes; order Hypocreales; family Clavicipitaceae; genus Claviceps; species Claviceps lovelessii. The sequence continues at coordinate 4,534 of SRPU01000282.1, forward strand.
ACTAAGCTTTTTAGTATCTTTTCCCTTATTCTTTTTAATAAGCTTAATTATAATCTAAATAACCTAGCTTATTATTCTTTAATTAAATAATCCCTATACTTTCTAGTGCTAATAGTCTTAAGGTTAAATTACTTTAGCTAACTTTAATATTCTATTATAATAAAAGACTTCCTTAATCCCTTTAGTGTAGGTAGAGCATTTACTAATAGCTAACCTAGCTAATAGTAAAAAGAGCTTAAAAAGGTTTTATAGGCTTATGCCTACCTTTTTACTAAAGACCTCTTTATATAATTAGGTAATAAAGCAGTTTTATAGGGACTCTTTTCTATACCTAATAATACTAAAACTTTCCTTTTAGGTTTAACTTATTAAAGTAGTTTATAAATAACTCTTAACTAAAGGTTTATTTATAATTTCTTCTACTTAAGCTCTTTTTAATATATTAATATTAATAGCTATCTCTACCTTATAAGATTCCCTAACCCTTTCTAAGGTTATAACCCTAGTTATAAGCTATAGTTCTCTTATTAGAACCTTAGTAAATATAGATCTTTATTATTTAGGTCTATAGAGTAAGAGGTTTAATTATTTAGTAATATTATTTATAACCTTTTTCTTATTATATAATATTATTTAATAGTTAATAAGGATATCCTTATAGCTTAAAACCTAGTCTATAAGATAATTAATAGTATAGTCCTTAAAGTGCTTAACCTAAAAGATAGCTAGGTAGTGGATATAACTCCTTATATTAAGAAATAAATTATAAAAAACTAGTAGGACTTAGTATTTTAGTAAATTATCCCTAATAGTAAGGATTTAAGCTTAGAAGTTATATTATAAGAACCTAATCTTCTAATTATATTTTAAGAAGTTACACTAGTTAGGGTAGTAGCCTTCCTTATTATAGTAAAAGTAGTAATTAAAGTGCTGTTTATTAGCACTAAAGATATTAAAGTAAATATTAATATACTTCTTTTATTCCCTAGCCTATACTATATTATAAAATATAAAGTATAGGAATTTTAGCATTTTATTTATATATTATAGGGGATTAAATAATTACACTTAACCTTAAAGTATAGTAATTTATAGTTTCTTAAGTTTCTTAGTTAAGGTATTAATTTAATCCTTATAGCTACTGCTTTCTTTATTTTAAAATAAGGGTAGGAATAAGTTAATAGCTAAAATATTAGTTTCTTAAGGATTTTTAGTAATAAAAGAAGCTAACTAAAGGATTTTCTTATAATTAAATGCTTAGTTATTAGTATAGGCACTAATAGTTTTAGTAAAGTTATAATTCTTAAGTTATAAATATATCTTTATATAGTTATTTAGCTTAATTTATAAGGCTTTATATTTCTTATAAATAAACTACTCTTTACTAAACCCTTACTTATTTATAAAGCTAATAATAATTTAACTAGGGATAGCTTTATAAATATATATAAATTATATAAAGAGAGTCTTTTAATTATTAGGGAAAGCTTTTAATATTAATGCCTAATAGCGCTATAACTATAGGTAGGTATTAGAGAATGTTTAAGGGTATTATATATTAAGTTTTTTAAGCTAATTTATTATACTTTTAGTCCTTTTCTAAGGGGTAGCCTAGTATTAAAGAAGTAGGGCTTCCTTAGTATTTTACTAAGAATATATAGTTATAAAGGTTTTAATATCCTTATAAAGCTTAGAAGTAACTTTTTTCTTAAGTATTTAGCACTATTTATTATTAGGAAGGCTAAGAGTATATATCTTTACCTTAAAGTCCTTTAGGAAATCTATAATATTTTCTTTAGTAAACTAATTAATATAGTAGTTACTTTAAAGGAATATAAGAGTACTTTACTTACTAAGGGTTTCCCTAAGGAGCTTAGTAAAGGTCTTTAGGTTAATACCTCTAATAAAACTAGTAAAATTAAATATATTAATAAAAAGGGGGTTTTCTTTAGAAATAAGGTTAGGTGTTAGTTATTCTATGCTAACTTAGTTAAAGAAAGAAGAAAAGGCTGTTAAAATTAGTTTAAGTTATTCCTTAGGACTAATATTATTAGATATAGATATAGAAGATAAGCGGATTAATTAATTAGGAGGTTTTCTTTCTTTATAAATAATCTATTTGCTGTGAAATAGATTATGTTATTATTTAATAAGATTAATTAGGCTGTCTTTCTCTATAATACTATATACTAAGACTAGAATTCTAATAAAGGAATTTTAGGTTGTAAGAAGGAAAATACCTATAACTAATATAATAATATAGAATTTAATTAGATTAGATATAATTAAATAATCCGCAGCTTTCTCCGCTTTAGGGAGAGGGGTAATAATATCCTAGGCGGGTTCTAATAGATTCTCCCTTTTTCTTAATATATTAGCATTATATCTTTATATACTAAGGGTTATTAACTTAGATTCCATTAGGTATAATTTAAAGGGAGTTTCTTTCTTATGTTAATTAAGTTTTATAATGTTTTAATGCTTCTAATTAGATAATTTAGATACACTATAGCGGTTTTTCTATAGTTAATTATCTTAGTTTTATAAGTCTAGTTAGTTATAATAAGGTCTAGCTTTAAATTAAGGTTTTTAATTATACTTTATTATTCCTAATAATGTAATAGATTTATAAAGACTAAAAAATATATTCTGCCTAGGCAAAACCACTATTTATAATAGGGGGAAAAGAAATATAATACTAAAAGGAGCAGTATGCCTATAAATACAATAAAGCTCCCTATTGTATTCTAGATTGTAATAGTAGTAAGTAGGCACTTAGAAGAGGGAAACCTATATAAGAAAAGTTATAGATAGTTAGAATTCTTTCTAATTAAATGGTTTAGAATATTAAAAAGTTAAAAATAGCAAGGGATTTATAATAAAATATAGAATATCTTTAATATAGCAGCAACTATAGCTAGGTTATTAGAATATTATAGCAATAGGTGCTTTCGCACCTATACACTAAAATTAAAAAAAAGGAAACGGATAATATTTTTTAACTATTTAAGGGCTTAGAACCTTTTTATACTATTTAATTAAATAGTCTAATTACATTGCGCCAAGGTCCAATGCCCTTGGTCGTCACGATGACCTCTTTCCACCTATCTGTGGCCCATGTCTCTCTGGCCCCGACACACTATAAAGTATATATATTAGGAAAAGTAAGGTAAGGCATTTATTTTATTAAAATTAAGGGAGTTTCTATTAATATACTATATCTTTAAAATAAATTATATAAATAGAAGTTAGGCTAATAATACCTTTAAAAGATAGTCTCCCTTATACCTAATAAAAAAATACCTATAAACTACTAAATAACCCTTTTTCTAAACTAACTATATAAAATAAGCATATACTAACTATATATATTTAAAAAAGTAATATAATAAATAAACCTTTTAAAGAATAAAATAACTCTTAAATTTAAAGGTTATAATAGAATTATACTATTATATAATTTAATAGACTATTAATAATACCCTACTTTATACTACTTTAAATATTTACTTAATAAAGTAGCTAATTAGTATTATCTTAGCCCCTATACCTAATAGAATAAGCCTTAGTATAAATAGAAGTATATAGTTAACTATAATAAATCTAATTATATATAGCATTATAATAAAAAGGTATATATTTAATAGTAATTTAGGTACTTATATATAGAAGAATACTTTAAAAAACTAGTAAAAGGCAATAAGTACTATAAGTAGTACTTTATAATTTAGTAATAAATTAAGGAAGAAAACCCTAAAATATTAAAGGAAGTATTAATAACCCTTAAAGAGAATATAAAAAATAAGGAATATTAATTATAATAAAGCTATAGTATAACTTAGAAAAGAAACTAATAACCCTATATACTACTAACTATAGCTATAGCAGTAAAATAGTATTAAAAGCTAAGATTATAGAATATTATATTAATGCCTTAGTAGATAGTAGTATAATAAGTAATTATATCTTACTTAAAGTTATTAATTATTACTAACTTTTATAGAAAAAGAAATAAGTTTTATATATACTATATAATATTAAAGAAACTATATTTAACTATAATAATAGTATAATTAATATAGAACTTAATACTAGCATTAAATTCCCTAAATAAATAGAAGTTATTACCTTTAATATAATAAATATATTAAATTATAATCTTATTCTAGGATACTTATAGCTATAGGAGAGTAACTTAATAATTAACTAAAGAACTAGCTACCTATAATAAAATAAAATTATAGGCTAATAGCATTAGGGGATCTTAGAAGTATAAGCAAAGCTCTATAATAACTTAGTAATAATAGTATATAAGCTAAAAAATAAGGTATTAATTAAAAAGGATATACTATAAGGAATAAATTATAAAATCTAATATATAGCGTATAAAAAAATCTAAAAGGTTATTACTACTTTATAAAAAAACCTTATATATTTAAATAATATATTAAGGAAACTCTTAGTAACTATTAAAAGCCTTAAAGAATATAAAGAATAAATAAAATATATTCTAAAGAAGTATTAGAAATATAAAGAACTTTTTTAAGAAAAACTTAAAATAAAACTCCTATAGTATAGTAAATAGAATTATAAAATAGTGCTTAAGGATAGAACCTTAACTACCTTTTATAAAATCTATAACCTTAATAAAAAACAGCTTTAAATGTTAAGGGAATACCTTAATAAAATACTAACTAAAGGGTATATCTATATATTAATATTAAAAGCTAGATACCCTATAATATTTATACCTAAGAAAAATAGTAAGCTATAACTTATTATAAATTACTACTAACTTAATAATATTACTATTAAGGACTATATACCGCTTCTACTAATCTCTAAACTTTATAATAGGTTATATAGGAAAAAATAGTTTATAGTATTTAATCTTAAAGAGGTATATAACTTAATATATATAAAACGTAGGGATAAATAGAAAACAGTATTTTAAACTAAATTTAGGCTATTTAAATATTTAGTAATGCCTTTTAGGCTTACTAATGCCCCTACTATATTCTAATAAATAATTAATAATATCCTAAGAGAATACCTTAATATTTTTATAGTAGCCTATCTTAATAATATTCTAATTTTCTCTAATACACTTAAGAAATATAAAGCATATATATATAAAGTATTATAATTGCTTTAGGATGTAAATCTCCTTATAGAACCTAAGAAAAGCAAGTTTTATATTTAAGAAGTTAGTTTCTTAAGGCATATAATTTAATTAGAAAAAATTAAAATAAAGTAATTAAAGGTTAACTTTATAAAGGATTAGCTATAACTAAAAATAGTTAAGAAAGTATAAAGCTTTATTAAATTTGCTAACTATTACTATTAATTTATTAAGGATTTTAGATAGATTATAATTCCTCTTTATAACCTTATTAAGAATAGTATTGCTTAAAAATAGAATAACTAAATATAATAAGCCTTTAACTAAATTAAAGAAGCTATATTAAAAGAACCTATACTTATTACCTTTAACCCTTAGAAACCTATTAAATTAAAAACTAATGCCTTTAGGTTTGCCTTAGGAGCGTAAATTAGTTAATATAATAAGGAAGGAAGGTTATATTCTATTGCCTTTTACTCTAAAAAATTATATAGTATAGAACTTAACTATTTAATATATAATAAAGAATTTCTTATTATTATTAATACCTTTAAGGAATTTTAATATTATCTCCTTAGGAACTACTATAAGGTTAAGGTATATATAAATTATAAAAATATTGCCTACTTTTCTATAATATAATAATTAAATGCCTGCTAAGTACGCTAGGTAGAATATCTCTTTAAATTTAATTATAAAATAATTTATAGAAAAGGATTAGAAAATAGTAGGGCTAATGCCCTAAGTTAATAAATTAATTATAATAAAGAAATCCTACTAGGGTTAGGATAACTCCTTAAAACAAACCCTAATAAAAGCCTATAATAATAATTAATTAATATAATGCTCTATATAGAAGTAAAGCATTTAGTATATAACAACATCCTTAAATAGACTAAGGAGTATAAAAATAAGTTACTAGAAGAATACACCCTTAAACATTCTACTATTGTTACGGTCTGCCCCCAGAGGCGGAACCCACCTCATAAAGGAGGGTTCCGCCGCATCTAGCTTAGAGAACAACAACTTCGACCATACATACACTTGACCACCTATCTGTGACTTGAGTGTTCTCTCTTTATGACCCTCATAACGTACCACACCTATTGTGTGAGTACCCCCTATTTACGTGTGACATCCAGCACGTAACAACTATACTAATATATAAGGGAAAGATCTAGATCCCTAAAACACTATAAAAGAAAGCTATTAAAATACTATATAAACATTTTATATTTAATTACTAAGGAATATAAAGAACTAAGGAAAAAATATAGTAAACCTTTAACTTCCTAAGCATTAAAGAAGTAATCTATAATATAGTAACCTCTTATACTTAGTGTGCCTATAGTAAGGCTATACGCTATAAGCTATATAGAGAACTAAAACCACTATAAGTTATATAATTTCTATAGGAATCTATTGCCTTTAACTATATTACTAAATTACTACTATTAAAAGAACCTATAACTAATATAGAATATAATAGTATATTTATAATAATAGATAGACTAATAAAGTATAGGTATTTCTTACTATATAAGGAATCTAGTAATATAAAAGAACTTATCTATATTTTCCTTAAAATAATAGCTAGTAACTATAGACTTCTAAAGGAAATTATCTCTAATAAAGGTACTATATTTACTTTAAAATTCTAGTAAGCCTTAATAGCTTAGCTTAGTATAAAATATTAACTTAGCACTATATACTACCTATAGATAAATAGTTAGACTAAATAATTAAACTAAACACTTAAGCAATATCTACAATGCTATGTGAATTATAAGTAAGATAATTAGGTTATATAGTTACCTATAGTATAACTTACCTATAATAGCGCTATAGCTAAATCTATAGGAATCTTGCTATATTATACTAACTATAGCTACTAACTAGAAATATATTAAACCCTACTAAAAGGACCTAATGTAGAAAAAGCTATATTATTAGTAAAATAGCTTAAATAACTATATAAGTAAATAAAATAAGAATTAGAATTTATAAGGAAAAGAATAATAAAATACTATAACTAAAAAAGAGAAAAGGGACTAACTTTAAGAGAAGGAAGTATAGTATATCTTCTCTAAAGATATATTAAAACTACCTAACCTAGTAATAAGCTAGATTATAAAAAACTAGAACCCTTTAAGGTTAAGAAAAAGGTCTTTAATATTAACTATAAACTCTTACTACCCCTAACTATAAAAATATACCCTATCTTTTATATCTTACTTTTAGAAAAAGTACTTACTAAAACTTAAGCCTTAAAAACATAATAATTTAAAATTAAGAATAACTATAAATATAAGCTTAAGAAAATCCTAGAATTTAGGCATATAGATAAGGGATAAGAGTATTTAGTTAAATAGGAAGGATATAACTACTAAGATAGCATATAGGAACCTATAATTAATCTTTTTTATTATAATAAGGAAATTATAAAATTCTATAATAAAAATATTAATTTAGCTAAACCTATAACTAGACATTATCCACTAGCTCTAAAAATAAAAGTATTATAAAAATAGTACTAATAATGCAATATTATAAAGAAGAATTAACTAGAAATGCATTAAAAGCATCCTAGTTAATAGTATTTAATACTAAAGGACTTTTTACTATAAAAGCTAAAACTAGCGCAGCCTATTCTTAAGCTTTAAGTTTATTTAGAAACTAAAGCCCTAAATATACTATTATATTTCCTTTATAAAGCAATAACTATTTCTAATAATAAAGACATTCTAAATAATTTAATAATTCCTTAATATCTGCCTAAGCCTTATATAAGACCTTCTATTTTATAGCTAATAACTTTTCTACTAATTCCTCCTCCTTACTTAAACGTTTAAACTTAATAATAATATAGGTTACTGCTATATATTAGCTAGAAGGAAGTAACCTATATATAAGAGAGCGACTAATAAGAGCTAAATATAGCGTTAGAAGCATTATAAGAATAACTACAGTAGATATATTTACTATACTTTATAGAATGCTTAACTATTTTATATTATAGCCCTTAAGAAGAATAAAATAAATATAGTATTATATTATAGCTGCACTTATTAATATAAGCATATAAATTATTATAATAATAAGATGCAATAGATTAAGTAGCAGACCTATATAGTTAATTAGGAAGATTAGATATAGTACCTTTTAATAAAAAAGAAAGCTAGGGATAAGAAAGAAAAAGAAAAAGAGAAATACTTATAAGAAGAGACTTAAAGCTATATAAAAATAGCTACCTAAGGCTAGATAAAATAGGTTTTTAAGGATAAAAGACCTTAGAAAAGGGGGGAATATATTACAGACTACCCTAATAGACTAAATTAACCTTATTTTAGGTGACGGCTTAACTAATTATATTATATATAGCGCTTGCCATATATATGCAATAAGCTACGCCTATAATTACTATATATCCGTTGTGAGCTCCCTCTGTAATTACTATATATTCCTTATGAGCTTAGAATAGCCTCTTTTTATATAAACCAACCCCTAGTCCTAGATATCGTAGCTAGCTAGTCTTTAATAACCTCATAAATCTATTGCCCAGCCTGACCGCCTCGTGAATCTCCGACCAAACCCGACCTCAGCCGTCACAGGACCAGGGGCGTTGGCAGCATACCCTGCACCACGAGGTTTTTTCCTTTCTTTTTCTTGGGAACTATTATTTGGCACCCCAGTTTTGATAACTCGGCACCCTTGTTGTAGCACGGCCGTGGCGCGGACACGCGATACCGGCTAACCTTAGCAAGTTATATAGTAACTTAAGTAATTATTATCTAATCTATATAATTCTCTAAACGCCTACATAACCTACTATAACTAAAGCTATCTTCAGCCTTCCTCTATATAATATTAGGGGGCTATAGCTATAGGAGGCCGCTAGCTAGCTTTAAATTCCTTATAATCCTAATTTTGCTATATAAGCCACTAATTAATTAGTCCTTTAAAATGCTTAGGGATAATTAGGTCCTAATTAAGTATACAAGAGGCATCTTACAATCCCTATTAACTCTTATATAGTATAGGAAAGCTATATTAAAATTTGCAGGTGGCCCCGATACCGGCCGTGTCACTCTCCCAGCCACAACAAGGGTGCCGAGTTATCAAAACTGGGGTGCCGAATAAAAGTTCCCTTTTTCTTTCCTTTTCCTTTTTCCTTTCTTCTTCTGTGCCAAAATGCAGGAATCGCTGATTACGGAACAAAATGGTCGCTAGTAGCAATTGCTGACAAACCCCGTGCAGCAGGTCCAGGTCCATGACATCCTGCTTAGCTTGGCGCTTCCAGGGTGCAGTCGCCTCAGGGATGGACGGCGATGACAATGAAGCAGCCATTGGGGCAGAACATCATTTCCTGAATGGAAGGTGAAGGAGGATGAACGGTTTAGTCATTTTTGTGGGGGCCCGCCATACAACGAGCTTGAATGACAATACCGATGAAAATTTTCTAGCAAGCATCATTACATGTATATGTACATGCATACATGTGCAACGCGCGTGGGAAGCATCGACACGGCCAAAATGATGCACCCGCCGCGTGTCATGGTTGATTATCAGAGGCACCACGCGGGTTCCGAAACGCCCCTGCGCTAGTCGCCTCCATGAAACGGGTGATTTCGCTGCTCTCTCTCCGAGGTTTGCTATCCGGGCAGCACTTTTTTTCTATCCGGGCAGCAGACGCCCCACTACAGCCGGATATAGCTTAGCGCGGCCATTTGCTAGACCCCCCTATATAATTTATATACACCCACATAGACATACCTAATGCCTAACTATAGTTAATTATTAATTATCTTTATCTTAAAAAATTAATATACTTTCTTTATAATATAATGTCTAAAAATATATTTTTTAGTGTTTTTTTTTTAAAAAAATTATAATATATATATATTTATAGCCTAATAATTATTTTAGATACTATAGTTTAGCCTATAAGAGAGGTATTATTTATAATAATGCTTATTAATAAGAAACTATATAATTTAGCCTTTAAGGAGGCTGCTAATATAAAGATAACTGCTTAGTTATATTCTTTACTTATAATAGTTTTATAGTATATTTTAGCTAGTATTATAATATTTTAGTTAGTTTCTTTCTAGTAGCTCTTTTTATAGTTACTTCCTTTATAAATATATTTTATAGTATAACCTTATCTTATAATAGAATTTGCTAAATATTTAGGTTTAGCTAAGCTACTATTTATAATAAAGGTAATTAAGAAAGTATTCTAAACTTTTTTTTATTATTTATAATTATTTAAATATACTTATTTAGAGTCTTTAAGGGCTTTTAAATTAAGTAGTATTAGCTATAAGCATTATAAGGCTTATAATTTTACTAATAGTATAAGATTTTAAGCTTACTTAAAGGCTTTTATACCTTAAGCTTATAAAGAATATTATAAGTATAAGAGAGAGTAAATTAGAATATAAAGCTATAAGTTTAAGGTATATATTAAAGTAAAAGCTAAATTTTCTTTATATATACTAGTATAAAATAATATTATAAAATAAGCTTCTTTACTATAATATATAATATCTATAAATATAAATTACTAAGCTACTCTCTTTTAGTATATAATTTTCTTATTATAATGCTTTAAGCTATAATCTTTTACTTATAATTATAAAGCTTCTACTTAATATATACTCTAAATGCCTTAAATACTATATAAAGGTAGCCTTTACTTATAATTAAATAGAATTTAATATTTTAATATAATAATTCTATAATACTACTTACTTTAATGCTAAAATTAAGATAATAGTGTATATAGTAGTATACTTACTGCTTTTACTAAACTATATATACTTTATTAATATACTTAAGTATATATTTTTAGTATTTATTATATATAGTTTATATCTTTTCCTAAATATTTTAAAAGTTATAAAGTTACTTAGCTTATTATAGTTTTTTAAAGGCAAGCAGTATACTCTAAGGGTAATTATTAAAGGCCTTAGGGTCTTTCTCCTTATTACTTTCTTACTTATTTAAGAAATCCCTTATATACTTAGCTTAATTATTAATACTATATTTTATACTAAAGTTTTTATTACTTTAAGTATTAATAGAATTTAGCTTATAAGCATTATTAGTATTAGTATTTTACTATAAAAAAATTTATACTTTTATATTTTTTTTAATATACTACTAATAAAGCTACTGCTATATTAAGAGGAAAATAGCTAATAAAGTATTTTTTAAGGCAAACTTTATATTTATAATAATAATAAAAGGGGGTTAAATCTAGTAATACTAGTAAACCTTATTAAGCTTAAGTAATAACTAATAATAGCTTTCTTTCTTTTTACTAAAAAAGAAGCTAAAGCTAATATTTATAATAGTATTTTAATTAATAATACTAACTACCTTAAAAAGATAGAGCTTATAGTAGTTTATATTATATTGTCATGACTGTTCCTCCCCAAGGCTTCGCGTACGGCTAGCCTTATGAGACCTAAGGGGGGCATAGGAGTCGCAAGGTATATAGTGCCCTTACTATAACCTAGTAGCGCGCTAAGGAGGCATATAAAAAGAGAAGCGTATATATTGTGACGGGGGGAAAAGAAACACAACACCAAAAGGAGCGGTATGCCCACAAACGCAACGAAGCTCCCCGTCGTATTCCGGATTATGATGGTGGTAAGCGGGCACTTAGAAGAGGGAAACCCGCATAAGAAAAGTTATAAATAGTTAGAATTCTTTCTAATTAAATGGTTTAGAATATTAGAAAGTTAAAAATAGTAAGGGATTTATAATAAAATATAGAATATCTTTAATATAGCAGCAACTATAGCTAGGTTATTAAAACATTATAGTAATAGGTGCTTTTACACCTATGCACTAAAATTAAAAAACAGGAAACAGATAATATTTTTTAACTATCTAAGGGCTTAGGACCTTTTTATACTATCTAATCAGATGGTCTAATTACATCGCGCCAAGGTCCAATGCCCTTGGTCGTCACGATAACCTCTTTCCACCTGTCTGTGGCCCATGTCTCTCTGGCCCCGACACAATATTTATATAATAAGGCAGAGATTTATACCTTTAAGCACTACTCCTTACCTAGTAGCTATATTATAATATATTTTCTATATCTTAGTCTTTACTCCACTAAGTAGTATTCTATATCTAGCCTTAATAACTAAATCTCTCTTTCCCTTAGGGATAGTAAACTATTAACTAAATTAAAATATTTACTAAAAGAGTTATTTATTTAACTAGCTATAACCTTACTATAGTTTTATAAAAAGCTAACTATTTATTAAATATAATTAAAAAAAAGGGGTATTCTATAACTAAGGATTATAACCTTACTTATATAAATAACTAAAATACTAATAAAAAAATAGCCCTTAATAAAAAGATTAAAGAAGTAGCTTAGTTACTATAAGCTATATAAGTAGTTAATAAGTATAAAAACCTTAAAGTACTTTAGAAGTTCCTTAAGGAAGTAAACCTTACTAGAAACTATAAAAGTAGTAAGCTTAGTATTATTAATACCTTTAATATTAGTTATACTATAACCCCTAAGCTATAGGCTTACTTTATAATTATAGCGCCTTTTATATATATAAAACTTATAAAAGCCTAACTTAAAGCTTTTATATATAAAGGTAATATTTATAAAAGCCTTTAGAATTTTTTATTAAACTTATATATAGTATTTACTATAAACCCCTATATATTTCTTAAAGATATTACTAAAGTAGTATATACTAATAGTTACCTTACTAATAATATAAAGCGCTAGTAAGTATAATATATTACTATTAATAGCTTTATAAACTTTAGAAAGTATACTTAAGTAGGATTTATAAAATAGCTAAAAATCAAAACTATTAATAAAAATACTTACTACTTAAAAGCTACTAAGGTATTAATAAACCTTTAATAAAATAATAAAATATTATTTTAAACCTTCTTTTAAAAATAAAGTAAAGTTAAGGCTAAGCTCTTTAAGGCTATTTTAAAATAACTTTAAATTTATATATTCTTTAATAGCCTTAATCTTACTACTAAAAAGTAAATATTAAGCTAGGAGTTTCCTTAAAGTTAAAACTATTTTTAAAGCTAAGGCTAAAAGGTAAAAGTTACTAATAAAGAATCCCTAAGTAATTAAGAATGCTTAAGTTTTATAGGGTATAAATAATAGAGATTATACTTTTTAGTAGTAAACTAGAAGTAATATAACTATAAACCTTCTAATAATAAAGACTTTAATAATATTTAATGCTATAAGTGCTAAAAGAAAAGATATATATCCCTTAAGTACCTAAAACTAAACTATACTATATATAAAAGCAATAAATATACTATAAGCTAATACTACCTATACTATAAGAACTTAATACTAAAAACCTTAGATATAAACTTAATTTTAATTAATATTAATAGGCCTTAAGGCTATACTCCCTTTATAATTAGTACCCTTTATAAAATAAACACCCTAAGTATTAATAAAGTAGTTAAATATAGAGAGATAAATAATAAAATAAGGATAAAGGTATTTATATAGTAGAATTACTATTAGGTAGCTATTAAAGTATTATTTAATTTAAAAGCTAAAAGATTAATTATTTACCTTAGAATATTAAATAAAGAAGATTAAGTAAATATAGAAGTAAATACTATACTACTAGCTAGTGCCTTAAGTAATTTACTTAAGTATAAAGGTATATTAAATAAATTAGTTAGTATTACTAATAGTATAAATTATAGTAAGATATATTAGGTTTATTACTATATTACTAATATATAAAAGAACTTACTTCTAAATACTAACTAAGCAAAGAACTATAAGCTATAAATTTTATTTTAAAATAATAAAACTTAGTAATATTTAATAATATAAGAATGCCTTATATTTATAAAGCACTTAAAGTAAATTTACTATAAAAGAAAGAATATAATTATATTATTAATACTAGCTTTAGTATAGATTAAAGAAATACTAAGAAATAATAAAAATAAAACTAGCCTATAAGTAAAGGAAAGTAATATAAAAAAACCTTAGCTTAATAAGTAAAGTAAAAATAATAAGTAACTAAGTAATAACCTAGCTATAAAAAAGCTACTAAAGGTATATACTAAGTTTATAAATATATTTTTAAAAGAACTTATAGGCTAGCTCCTAGCTTTAGGAGGTTATACTTATATAATTAAGCTAATTAATAGTAAAATACCTCTTTAGGGGCTAATTTATAACCTTATTAAGAAGGAGCTATAAGTTCTTTATAAATATCTAGCTAATATATAGTAAAAAGGATAGATTTATTAATTAATAAATCCTTTAGGTACCCTAATTCTATTTATACTAAAAAAAGGAGATTAGCTTAAGCTATATATTAACTATTATAGCTTTAATAAAGTTATAAGGAAGAATAAAGCTCTACTACTACTAATATTAAAAATCCTTAACTAATTAAAGGGAGTAAAGATAGTTATAAAGGTTAACTTAAAAGATATATACTATTAGCTATATATTTATAAGGGTAATAAGTAAAAAATAGTATTTTACTATTAATATAAATACTTTAAATATTTTATAATGCCTTTTAGCTTTATAAATACACTAGCTACTTTCTAAGAGTATATTAATAATATACTAGGAAAGCTTATTAATACTATTTATATTATTTACCTAAATAACATTCTAATTTATAGTAGTAACCTAATAGTATATAAAGAATATATTAAATAAGTTTTATAAAAACTCTAAGAGGCTAAGCTTTATACTAACCTTAATAAATATAAATTCTTTACTATATATATTAGCTTCCTTAGCTTTATTATTATACCTAATAGCATTAAAATAAAGCCTAAGTATATTAAAGCAGTAATAAAGTAGTAGCTACCTTATAGTATAATAAATATTTAGTGTTTCCTTAAGTTTATAAAATTCTATAAATACTTTATTTAAAAATATAGTAAGATTACTATCCCCCTTACTAACTTACTAAAGAGTAATAATAAGAGGGCTTTATAGCTAAGTAATAATAAGCTAGCTATATTTAATTAACTTAAGTAAAAGTTTTTAAAAGCCTTTATCCTTATTTATTTTAATTTAGAGGCACTACTAAGGATAAAGATAAATATATTAGCCTTTACTATTAGAGCTATTATAGCTTAATTATAGCTAGGTAGCTAATACCCTATAGCTTATATATTAAAAAAGCTATTTAGCCTAAAACTAAAATATATAATATTAAATAGTAAGCTTCTTACTATTTAAGAGGCCTTTTAAATATAAAGGTATTACTTAGCTTATTTAAAGCACTTTATTTAAGTTATTATAAATTACTTAAATTATAAGTACCTTACTATAAAGCTAAAGCTATTTAGCTACTAAGTAAATGCCTTTAATAAGCTATACCTATTTAACTTTATTATAAAGTATTAGCTAGGTAAGCTAAACCCTATAAATAGCTTATCTTAAAAACTAAACTACTTTTTTAAAGAAGTAATAGTAAAAGCATAAGCATTATACTTACTATTATTTCTTATTAAGTTTATAGCTAGTAAGCTATATAGCTTTAATATATAACTAGTAGCTAATACCTTAAATATTTAAAATAAAATTACTAGATTATTATACTAACTAGCCTTACTACCTATTAGTAATAAGCTACTACTAAGCTATATATAAATAATAACTAAGTAGAATATAAAGTATTTAGCCTAAATCTTTTTATTATAAATTAAAGAGTAAGTAAAGTAAGAGAGATTATATAAAATAATATAAGTTAAAGCTAGTATACTTTAATTTTATAATAAAAAGAGTTTATAGCTAGGGCCTAATAGTTTAGGTCTAAATACCTAAATATTACTAAAGAACTAGCCTATATATAGTATATATATTATAAATAAGGGGGTAGGTAGCTAAAATATTAGAATTTTAAAGAATAAAACTAAGTATTTCCTTAACTCTATAAGGCACTTAGGTTAGCCCTATTTATTATATAATAAACTTCTACTTAAAAAGAAAACCTACTAAAAGCTTATAGTAAGGTT
This sequence comes from Claviceps lovelessii, assembly GCA_018360185.1. NCBI lineage: Eukaryota > Fungi > Ascomycota > Sordariomycetes > Hypocreales > Clavicipitaceae > Claviceps > Claviceps lovelessii. The sequence goes on from SRPU01000282.1 coordinate 20,687, forward strand.
ATTAGCTATTAGGAGAACCTTTTTTAAGTTAATTTTTAATAAAGCTAATTATAAGGAATTAATTACTTTAATATTTAAAACTTTAAAGTTTATATAATTAAGGAATACCTTAATATAGTAGTAATTAAAGCTACTAAGTAATAATAAAATACTAGTATCTCTAAAAAGTACTATTTAAATAGTTAATAAAAATAAACTACTATTATATAAAGGCTAAGTATATATTCTAGCTAAAATAAAAAGTAAAATTTTATAGCTAACTTATAATAACCCTATAGTAGGCTATTATAAAATTAATAAGATTATTAAATAAGTTATAAGCTAGTATTTTTAGCTAAGGCTAAAATAGAATATTAAAACCTATATTAGTAATTATATAAATTATTAGCTTAATAAGCTAAGGTTATACTAACCTTATAGTAAGCTAGTAGCGCTATTAATACTAAAGAAACTATTCTAAGAAATCTTAATAAACTTTATTATAAGCTTACCTTTAGTTAAGTAAGTAAATAGTAAGATATATAATATAATTCTAGTAATAATAGATAGATTTTCTAAGTATATACTATATATTACTATAACTATAAAAGTAACTAGTAATAACTTAGTAATTATTTTTATTAAAAATGTCTTTTATAACTATAGTGCACTAAAAGGCATTATAAGTAATAAAGGTATAGTTTTTACTAATAAATTCTAAAGGACTTTCTACTATCTTTTAGTAACTAAGTAGCTACTTAGCATTATATTTTACCCTTAAACTAATAATTAAACTAAAAGAATAAACTAAATCTTAAAATATTATTTATAAGCCTTTAGGTATATAAAATAAACTAACTAGCTTAACTACTTAGCTTTTATATAATTTATATATAATACTAGCTATTATATAGCTTATAGCTATATACTAGTAAAGTTACTATAAGGATATAAACCTAAAGAACTAAACTAAGTAATAAAGCTACTAAATATTATTAATTAAGGTATAAAGGTTAGGGTAAAAAAACTATAAGCTAAATATATAAAAATAAAGCAGCTACTTAGTAATACCTAGGCTTAGTATATAAAATACTATAATACTAAGTATAAGCTAATAGACTTTAATATTAAAGACTATATTCTTCTCTTTATAAAAAATATTAATTTATAGTAACTAAGCTAGAAGCTTATAGTAAGATATTTAAAACCCTACTAAATTACTAAAAAAGTTAGTTATTATAGCCTTACCTACTAGCTTAAACTACCCCTAACTTTAAAACTATATAATATATTTAATATTATAAGCTTTAAGCTATTTAAAGGTAATTTATACTAAAAAAAAGCAGTAGTAGCGTAGCTATCTCTTAAGGAGAACACTAAGGTATATAAAGTAAAATAAATTATAACCTATAAATATAAGGGTAGGCAGTGAAAATACCTAGTAAAGTAGAAAGGCTATAATAAAATAGAAAACTTATAGGTGCTATAAAAAGACTTTACTTTAAAAGATATAATTAAGGATTATAAGCAGTTAATATATAGCTAAATAGTAGTATAGTTATAAGTAAAATAGGTTAATAAAAAAAGTATATATCTCTTTTTTAGTAAAAGTAAGTTTATTTAGTTAAGTAAAGCTATATAATAAAAAAAAAATAATAAAAAAGAAAAAGCATAAAGCATGCTATTTCTATATAGTAATATTGCTACTATAATTCCTCTTTCTTATCCTCCTCCCTAGCTAAATTCCCTATTAAATTAAATAGTGCCTTTAGAAACATATATAGCTTAATAGGGTGTAGTAGTATAGTAGTAGGAGTCTTAGCCTACCTAGACCTAAAGCATATAAATAAGGTATAATTAGTAACCTAGTAAAGAGTTAGTAGTAGTAATAAAATAATAAAAAAAAAAAAAGAGAAGGGAAAAAACTTACTAAGTAAAGGTTTTTATAAATAAACTATAAATAATTAGACTAGTTAATAGAAATAAATAACTAGTTTATAGATATTAGCTACTAAATTACTATATTTTAATAGCACTATTGCTCTATAGTAAGCTTATATAATAATTATACCCTTTTAGCATATTCTAACTTATTTATATTCTTTTGCTTATTAAGCATAAGGTTTAATATAGAAATAGTAGTAAGTAAACCCTAAGTAGTAAGTTAGTAGTAGGCTTATAAAAAGCACTAAAAAACTATACTAAAATTTAATAGTACTTTAGGTTATTAATCTTCTTCTTTATAAGGCAAAAGACTTTATAGTAAAGATATACTTAATATATATTTTATTAAAAAAAAATAGTAAGTTAGTAGTAATACCTAAGTAAAAATATAAGTTAAAGGAAAAAAAAGGGTTTCCTTATATAAAAATAAGTTTTATTATTATACTTATAAATAGTATATTTTATACTTACCCTTATAAGTTAGGAAAGAAAATATATTAATAAAAGAATAATAGCTACCTTATAATAAGTTATTTATTATTAAAGGGGCTATATACTATAGAAATAAGTATGCTAGCTATAATATACTATAGCTATAAATTATATTTCTTCTTATTACTAATAGGAGCTTTAGGCTATAACTTTTAGGTATAAACCTAATGCTTATAATATAAGTAAGGAAGTTTCTTCTTACTAATAGTAAAAGTATAGCTATTAGCATTAAACTATAGCTACTAATAAGGTATAGAGTACTTATACTATAACTATTATAATATTAGGGGTAGGATTAAGTTTTATAATAATATAGTAATAGTATTTTATTAAAGGAGTTTAATTCTTAGGAGCTATAGTAAACTAGCTAAAGGTTAGTAATAAAAAAGCAGAGAAGTAACTAAGTATTTATAGAAAATTTATTAAAAAAAAAAAATAAAAAAAAGAGAGGCTTATTATAAAAGTAAAAGTAAATAATAAAGTAATAAGTAATAACTAAAGAAATAAAGTTAGTAAAATAAAGAAAAAAAAGTAGAAAAAGAGTAGTAACCTTACTAAAAGCTTATAAAGAAAAAAAGACTTATAGTTAGTAATAAGGATAATAAAGAAAAAAAGGTAGGAAAAGAAAGGGAAAAGAGGGTGCTTTTATAATTATTAGGGAGCTTATAAAGATAAGGGCATTATATATAAAAGCAATTCTAACTAGGTAATTAATATACTTAAATTAGTAAATTATAGTATAGTAATAGCAGCCTAGCTATATATTAATAGCTATTACTAGCTATACTAGTAAAGTAAGTTTTTAACTTAATAGTAATACCCTAAAAAAAGAGAGGGCTAGCTATACTAGGCTATCCCCTTTTATAATATAATAAATTAAAGCTATTATAATAATTATATAAAAAGCTAGCTATATTACTAT